>CAJQUN010001481.1:0-63649 GCA_907163345.1 Haberlea rhodopensis
TTTATAGCTTCCGATGAGCTACCAAAGAGTATTCATTCAACTAGATTCCCACACAGAGAATTAGGGGAGGGGATCAAGAATTAAAATTATTGGCGAAATGATTTACCATTATTTTGTAAATAGAATACCTGCTACGGTAATTTGTAACTTATTTTTTTACTTTGTAATATTAAAAAAAGCCCCAAGATAAGCCCAAACAATTTGGTTTTTGCGGGAACTATATGATTTTAAAGCAGCTAAGTTTGTATGAACGCTCATATAATAATGGCATTGGAAATGAAATGTTAATTCTGATTTAGATATGGAGACATAATCTTGTAAAAGCTCTCTATTTCTGAAACATTTTCTTCAATACCACATGCTTATTTCACTGTGTATTATTTACAACTTATTTCAAAAATAATGCATGCTCGTATCTCTTTCTCTCTCGCTGCTCACCTCCTGCGCGGCAAAGGAAGCAGAGGCTGAGATGGATTGGGCTTTGCAACCCCGTCATAAAGCATCCCAAGACCTATTGCTATATTGACGACCTTATTTTCGATGCCCACACAACTTTCAACGTCGTTCAATTTCATTTCTTGACAAGAAGAAAAAATTAGTCTTGCCATTGGCAATAATGTTGTGCCTTGTGTATCAATCAGAGACATGCTCCAAAAGGTAAAATCCTTCACGAGTACACAATCTCGATGCAATTAATATTATTGCTTGTATCTAAATAAATGAAGAGGAAAAATAGGCAGATTTTATAGATTCCAGTGAAGTTTCCATGTTAGACCTCTCATTTATTCTAGCTGTTATTGGTGGGAAGCACTGCATCACAATGGGAGTCCATTGATGTATTATTTCATAATAATGTTAGTTATATTAATTAAGATGCTTTAAATATTATTAACATGTTTGTATGTTATAATATGATTTAATTTTTTCTTCTTATCAAGAAATGAAAATTGAACGACGTCGAAAGATGTATGGACATCGCAAATAAGTCGTCGGTATAGCAATATGTATTGGGATGCTTTATGACAGGGTTGCAAAACCTAATTCATCTCAGCCTACACCTCCGCCTCCTTTGCCGATGCCGGAGGTGAGCACCGAGAAGAAAGAGATATGAACATAAATAAGTTGTAAATAATACACATAGTTAAATAAACATGTGGTATTGAAGAAAATGTTTTAGAGAGAGAGAGCTTTTACAAGATTATGTCTCCATATCTAAATCAAAATTGAGAAAACATTTACAAGATTATGTCTCCATATCTAAATCAGAATTAACATTTCATTTTCCAATGTCATTATTTTATGAGCGTTCATACAAACTTAGCTGCTTTAAAATCAAATAGTTCCCTCAAAACCAAATTGTTGGGCTTATCTTGGGGCCTTTTTTTAATATTATAAAGTAAAAAAATAAGGTAGAAATTACCGTAGCAGGTATTCTATTTACAAAATAATGGCAAATCGTTTCGCCAATAATTTTAATTCTTGACCCCTCCCCCCAATTCTCTGTGTGAGAATCTAGTTGAATGAATACCCTCTAGTAGCTCATTGGAAGCTGTAAACAAACTCGGATCGGATTATTTTGCTCCAACTGCATTTAGTTTCTTCCGATGGAATACATTACAGTTGTACGCACCAGTCATCTTCAAACGCTGGAACATGAGGTAATTTCTTCTTGCTTGTGCTTTGACGTTTCTATCATTACTTCACTTCTCCTTTAATCTTCTTCTTCCTTTATCCTTCAGCATATTTTCTTCGCTTCCTCCTTCCTTTCATTTTCCACATTTTCTGCCGCGCATTCCTTTTCCATTTCTCCTTTCTTTTGTTTTTGTATCAATTAGTTTCTCATCTAAAGGCCCTTTAACGTTCTACCAGCTCATGGTTGGTTGAAGTTTTCTGGTCGAAATTTCTTCATCATCTCCAAAGATCCAGTGGTTTAGGGTTTTTAGGGTTTAGGTTTTAGGATTTATTTTTTTCTTTCCACTTTTTAAAGTGGGATCAAAAGGGTTTTACTCCTAGCCCCAGGGTGACTCGAACCCAGGACCTTAAGCCTATTTAGTTTCGGGCCTTTGCAGCTAGTATATCTCACTTCGTCAGGTGTAGGGGTTATGGTTTAAGGTTTAGGGTGTTCGTTTGTTCTTTTTTCATATTTTTTTTTTCCATTTTTCTTCATTTTTCCTCTTCTTTAAAGGGGGGATCGGTGCATGGTTTAGGGTTGAACATCTATATGCGTGTAAATAGATCGGGAAAGAGTACATATCAAGATAGAATCAACGATACAATGTTAAAGTAGTTTTTATTATTATATTGACCGGGTGTTTATAAAACTAAGACCTGTAAATATGTATATGTATATATATTTGTATGTGTTGTTATTTGTAAGATTGAGTGCATAGAAGTCGGACCAATAGTTGAAAATTTGAGTGTCCTGAAATCGATCGTCAATTTATGAGATATTGTCAACGTATTTAAATTATTGTACTAAATAAGTAGTTGCATAAAAAACTGTACTGAATAAGTAATCGCCAATTAGCAAGCTGGAAAGAGAATCCACTTTATGCATTTACAACATTGTGAAATGAAACTCAAAATGTATAACTTATATATATAATGAAAGGTGCGCACGAAATAAAAGTATTTCTTTCCAATAATGCTCATGGTTTTATCTATATAGTGCCTCCTGTTTGTTTTGTGCTCACTTTTCTGCAGAATTGGATAAGCTCACCTCATTCATTAGGTATCTCCGATAATCTCTTAGCTTCACATTTATTGGGTTATGGAGTATGAATTTAATATGTCAGAACTTTTAACTTCGGTTGCGGATAGAATTTTATAATGCAAATCCAAAGATTTGAAAAAAAGAAATATAATTTGGTCAAATGAGTTAATCATTGTTATTACAGATTTACAATCTTTGCATTGTTCACTCCTTATTCAGACAGTGCAAACTGCGAGATTTGAGATATACTGGACTTGCATGAAGAATACTACATGAAAATAATCATTCCTAATAAAACTTCGCTAGTTGTAGATTGAAATTTACAGGGATTGTAATTTTTATTAGTATATTTGTCCGAAGAATATTAGCGTTCCATTGTGCTTTTGTTTCCAAGACAATAGCAGATATAGAACCTAATTGAGATCGAAGAAAATCAAATCCTCCCCAATTCTCCGTGTGAGCAGCTTGTTGAATGAATACCCTCTGGTAGCTCATCGAAAGCTGTAAAAGGACTCGGATCGGATTATTTTTTCTCAGCATTAGTTTTCTTCCAATGGAATAAATTATCGATATACGCACCAGTCATCTTCAAGCGTCTGGAACGTGAGATAATTCCTCTGCTTGTGCTTTGGCGTTTCCATCATTACTTCACCTCTTCTCCTTTAAATCTTCTTCGTTCCTTTATCCTTCAGATATTTTCTTCGCTTCCTCCTTCCTTTTGTTTTCACAATTCTCTGCCGCACATTCATTTCCTCTTTCTCCCTTCGTTTGTTTTTGTATGTCAATTAGTTTCTGTATCGAAAGGCCCTTTAACGTTCTACCAGCGCTTGGTTGGTCGAAGTTTTCTGGTCGAAGTTTAGGGTTTAAGGTTTAGCGTTTAGTGGTTTTTTCCCATCTTTTTAATGTGGGATCAAAAGGCTTTTACTCCTACCCCAGGGTGACTCGAACCCAAGACCTAAAGCCTATGTAGTTTGGTGCCTTTCCAACTGGGCTACCTCACTACGTCAGGTTTTAAGGTTTTTTTTCTTTCTTTTTTTTAATGGCATTATGCCACTTATTTTATTGCATTGGATTAAAATTGACATTACATAGAAGGGGACTAGACCAAGACCTCCTAATAAATCTAAAATATGAGAAGCACAATAAAGTGCGAACAAAACGTGAATAAAAAAATTACTAGAAACAACCAAAATGTTTATAAAAAACCAAAAAGTAACTATTTGTGATGGCTTCTAAGGTCATACTTCTTCGATGACGTGATGACTTTTGGAGGAGGGACCCATGGGGGCATGCCATCTTCATCTGACTCTTCCTCACAATGTGCCCAAGAGTTGTCGTGATCATGCTTTTCCAAATATTCCCTAGTTAGTTTCTCAATTCATGTAAGTTTTCATTTCCGGGTCATTGAATTCTTCATTTTTCCAAGCATCCCAATTGACTTGACCCTTTGATGATTCATCTATGTATCTTTGCAGGGCTGAGGAAGAAGAGGAATTAGAAGATGATGGAGCTTGGGGTCTTGCTCACATTCATTCTTAAACAAATCCGATTTTTTATTGTTTAAAAAACCCGATTTGATTAAGGATTTAGAGTTGGAAGTGGAATGAGAAGACGCAACACAAGGAGGAGGGCTAGGGGGTTGAAGAGAAGGGCTGCCCGAAGGCAACCCGAGTCTAATACTTGCATCTATGTTTGATATATGTGTTTGACTATCACGAATTTTAGTATAACGGCTTAAACTTTCGCTGAAATTTGACGAAATATGACAAGATCAATTTTATTAAAAAGATGACTATGCTACAACTTTCATGTATTGAGTTTTTGCGGAAACTACAAGAAGGAAAAATTTAATTTTGAAGTGTACGTATTTAAATTTCTGCATGTACATGTCTTGATAGATTGTGCATAACTTTCTCGTGATATCCAAATAGAGTGATTCCAAAGCCATATGAAAGATAAGACATAAATCTACAATTTTTGTTTAAAAATATTTTGCAAATTAGGCTGTTATCAAGGGAAGCATAATTAAAAAAAAAAAATAATTAAAATTATTTTAACATCAGTTAACCAACTTTAACTTTTATATATATATATATATATATATATATATATATATATATATATATAACAGCTGATCAGTCACAGAGGGAGGCATATCGTCGACTTCAAGATCAGGAAAGTCAAATCAATCCTCAGGTTGATCACTGGCGATAGTCTGAGCATCAGTAGAAAAACCATCTCTATCAGATTCAACAGTAGCAAAGATTGGTATAGCAGAAGTAGCAGCCGCAGACACATCAACAGATACAACAACAGTCATAGCAGTAGATGCAACAATCTCACTAGGAGCAAAATTTGTGAACATCACCTCGACAGGGATCTCCAGGCTGGTAGGCAGTGGGGATAGGTGAGGAGTTGTTAAAGGAAAATTTGCAAAAACAAAAAGGAAGTTGGTTTAAGGGTTCTATCTGAGGCTGAGAAAAATGTGGCAATAGTGGGTTCAATAATGTATTGGGGTTGTTCGGGTTGAGAAGGAGGAGATGAAATGAGGGCTAAGGCATTGGTTGAGGAAGTCAAGTTGTCAGTAGATTCATCATCCTCTGACGTGAGGTTGACTTGATGAACGACTGACTCAATGGCGATGTCTACGTTTAAAGGATCAACATCCGGTTAGGGTTGGATGTTGACTGGACATATAAAGGGGTTCAATAGAGGTAAGGGGTTGTGCTGCAGCAGAGGATGATTCGTCGACTGAGACTACATTAGCCAAGTTTACCATGGAGACCACTGTCGGAGCCACATCAACCATCCTTCGATCAGTAACCTCCATTGGTTGCTTTCCGGTGCGTCAAAAGGTACTTGGCTTTGAGGAGCCGAGTTGGATGGAAATTGTGAATAGTACCCACCAGAACACTCATGCTTCCCAAATACGACTTAATGGAAGAGCGAAGCCTGAATGATCCTTGACTGATTCGACCATACAAGTCAGCACTTGAAACATGATCATAGACCAGTTGACAGCTAAACCCTTGACGACGGCACACATCACTTCAAATTTCTCCGGAGTGATGACGTCAAAGGAATTAGCTTTGCACAGCAGACCCTTAAAAACAATGTCTGCCAACACTCTGAATTGATTCTTCATCAAAATCTTCGTGAACGGAGGGGTTCGCAGCCGGTGGCCAGACTCGTAAAACAAAGTACTCATCTCATCTCGAATGGAGATGGAGATGGAGATGGAGATGGAGATGGAGATGGCAGATGAATCAGTGAGCTCAACAGTGGGAAGGCTCAGTTGGGTAGTGAAACCCTCTTGGGTGACAGTCACTGATTGGTTTGAAACAGAAGCCACCACTGAGTTGTTGACCACTTTCGCTAAAGCATAAAATTCCATTAGGGCTTCCTTGTAGAATATTGGAGTCAGGCTTAACATAACCACTAGCCCCAAGTCCCAGACATCTGAACATGCTTATCATTACGTCATCGGAGCTTGTGCAGACTGATTCAAAATCAATGTGGACAGCGTTGGTGACAAAACTTGGTTGGCTGGTCTTCAACATGATGATTTCGAAACGATGAGAAAATGTACAAGGTCTCTAAAAATTTGCTTTGAACGCATGTTAGCATAGTAAATCTGAAATGGTGAAAGTGAAAATTGAAAATGCTAATTGCGGTTAAAGAAGAAGGGAGATGTAACGTTGTACTGTAGATGAAAGGACACATGGACACGTGTCCCTCATCTAAGCAAAAATAATTTTGAAATACAATGAAACAGACACGATTAAAGCGAGACCGAAATAATTAAACATTAATATGAGATAAATTTTGAAATCCAACGTTCCAAATGGTTAATATTTAATGAAGGTTATTAATAGCTTAGCGTACGTGGTAATGTCCACTGGTATGTAGAGTCTACTGGTTAAGTAGTAAACTATACTGTAGTAAACTATACTGCATCAGGTAATTGTTTTACCAGCTTAGCGTCAGTAGGCCTTCGAAAGACACAAAATTCCCCCTCAAATAATATTCCCCCTAAATTTATGCAATATCTAAAATGTAATTCCCCCTTAATTGAGCATATATGAGAAGTTAAACAATTAAGATCACTTAGTTGTATCAACTATGCCAAGTATATTGTGAAAATATGAAAACATAGCGTCTGGTAGGGGTTTTGTGAAGATGACTACTGCTTGTTGTTCGGTAAATATGTATTCCAACCGAATTTTCTTCTTCATTACATGATCTCGGGTGAAGTGATGACGAATATCAATATGCTTGTCCAAGAATGAATAACTGGATTATATGTGATAGCGATGACAGACGTATTATACAAAATATCGGTGCCTCAGGGGACTCAATTCCATAGTCTCTTAGTTGCTGTTGGTCCATAGTGGTTGAGCACAATAACTTCCAGCAGCAAGGTATTCTGCTTCTGCAGTAGACGTTGCGATGAATATTTGCTTCTTGCAACCCCATGAGAACAATCTATCTCCTAGGAATTGACAGTATGCACTGGTACTCTTCTTATCAATCTTACAGCCCGCACAATCAGCATCTAAATCTCCAATTAAATTAAATGTGAAATCCTTGGGATACCAGAGGCTTAACATTTTCAGTTCCTTTTAAATACTTAAGAATCCTCTTTGCAGCAGGGTAGTGCGATTGCTTATGATTAGCTTGGAAGTGAGCACACATACATACAACAAACACGATGTCAGGTCTGCTGGATGTCAAGTATAGTATAGATCTGATAATACCGCGATACACGGTTACTTCTACTGGTATGCCTGCTTCATCCAAATCTAGTTTAGCAGATGAGCTCATGGAAGTGGTTGCTGGTGAACTAGTGCTCATAACATACTTCTTTAATAGCTCCTTTATATAGTTCGACTGGTTGATAAGAATTCCCTCGGCAGACTGAGAACGACATTCCCCCATCATTCTCATCTCAAACTGATCATGCATGAGTTTAGAAAATCTCTTGCAAAGTTTTGGGTTAGTACTGCCAAAAATAATATCAACATTTATCTGAACTAGTAAAGTATGGTCACCCTTTGTGAATTTAAAAAGGGTCTTGTCCACCGTGCCAATGATAAAGTTATGCCTAGTCAAATACTTTGATAGGGTTTCATACCATGCTAGGGGAGCTTGTTTCAGGCCATACAAAGCTTTGTCTAGTTTATAAACAAAGGAAGGCTGCTGATGGTTTTCAAACCGAGGAGGTTGTTCAACATAAACCTCTTCTCCGAGTTTGCTGTTAAGAAAATCACTCTTAACGTCCACCTGATAGACTTTAAAGTCCTTGAATGCATCAAATGCAAGAAATATACGAATAGCTTCTAATCGGGCTGCAGGGGCAAATGTCTCATCAAAATCAATGCCTTCTTCCTGTTTGTATCCCTGTACAACTAATCTTGCTTTATTCCTGATTACTGTACCGTTCTCGACCAAATTATTTCTAAATACACATCTAGTACCTATAATAGTGTGATGCGGTGAACGTGGTACTAAGTGCAAAAGTTTATTTCTCTCAAATTGGTTAAGTTCTTCTTGCATAACTTCTACCCAATTTGAATCTAAAATAGCATCATCTATTTTCTTGGGTTCTATGTGAGAGATGAATGCACCATGAAGAAATTCATTAATCGTCTAGTTCTAAGAAGAGCAGTAGGGTTACCTATGACCTGCTCATGTGGATGATTCTTCTTCCACCGGAGCGAAGGTCCAAGGGGGTTTGTTCCTTCGTCAGTAGGTATTTGAGTTGACAGCTCGGTAGACTAAATTGATTCGTCGTTGGTATTTGCGATATCTATTGTAGTAGGGGTAGATTCAGTAGCGTCCTCGACAGCAGGGTTCAACTCGTGTACCAGTAGGCTCCTCTGCTTGTGCTTCTGGGGCTTCTGGTTCTAAAATGCATTCGACCCTTCTACTGTAATCAAACTCATCAGCGTAATCATTATCAATATGCGTATTTTCTAATCGATTACTCAAATTATTGATTTGCAGTTCAGAGATAGAATTATCAATAGATTCATCAAATTTGACATGAATAGATTCCTATACTGCAAGTGCATTTATTAAACACTATAAAAGCCTTACTAAGAGTAAAGTAGCCAAGAAATATTCATGCATCGGATTTAGCATCAAACGCATTGTTATGAATAAAATATTGTTACGAGTCTTTCCATTGTTATGAATAAAATATTTGCAACCAAACGCATGGAATAAGAAATATTTGTCTTACTGCCATTCCAGATCTCATACGATGTTCTGTTCGCTCGTTTATTAATCATCGATATGCTCTGCGTATAGCAAGCTGTATTAACTGCTTCTGCCCAAAATCTCTGAGAGCTTTCTGACTGCAAGCATAGTTCACACAGCTTATTTCAAAGTGCGATTAATACGCTCAACAATTCCATTTTGTTGCTGGGTTCTAGCAGCGGATTATTCGTGTTTAATACCAAGGTCATCTAGATATGATTCGAGTGACTGATTGGTAAACTCAGTACCATTATCACTGCGAATTCTATCTATCACAAATGACTTCTCGTTTTGTAGTCTTTTCAGTAGTTTGATCAGCTTTGGAGTAAACTGATCTTTGCCACTTAGAAACAGGACCCACGTAAAACGAGAGAAATCATCTATTAACACTAGGGTATACTTCATTCCCCCTAGACTTGCTACTGGTATAGGACCAAAAATATCCATGTGCAGCAACTCTAGGCAACGAGAAAAAGATTTACTACCTCTGTTCTTAAAGTTAGATCTGATCTGCTTACCAAGTTGGCATGCTGAACAAATCTTGTCTTTTGAAAACTCTATCTAGGGCAATCCATCAACTAATTTAAGCTTACGCAGACTGGCAATATTTTTAAAATTTAAGTTACTCAACCGCTTGTGCCAAAGCCAATTTTTGGAACTATTCAAGGCAGCAAAGCAAGTAGGTGAGGCTAGCTGATCAAAACTTCAATCAATCTTATATGTATTATCATGCATTTTACCTACAAGAAGTATATTACCATCAGTAGATCTTAGTAAGATCATCTTACTGTACAAGTGTACTGACTGAATTCTACTGAATGTCCATTATCACATAGTTGACTAATGCTAATCAGATTATATCATAAATTTTCAACTAACAGTACATCTTTAATAATAATGTTACCATGGATAATTTACGCTTACCCACGGTTCTACCTTTCGCGTTATCACTGAACGTTATTCTTGGTCCGGTAGTGTCTACTAACTCAGACAGTAGACATGCACTTACTGTCATATGTCTAGAACATCCACTGTCTAGGAACCACTCTGAGCTCCAAACTTGCTGGATTCTAGATCTCTGCAATTAAAGGGATGAAACCATTGGTACTCAATCCTACTTGGGTCCAGACAGTATTAGCCCTTTCGAGACACACACTTGGATAACCCTGAACCTCTTGGGTCTGTGTGTGTCCTGAAATGTGTGTGCAGTAAAAGGCGATGGTGTTCTAGGGTGTTGCGTGTGATAATGAGTGTATGCATGATGTTTGGTTTTTGATTCATGTTTGGAAGCATATATCTCTTCTGGACAGGCATACAATTATAATACCAATTAGGTTTTGCCTGACCAGTAGCCCTATGTCCATTATTGATCTTCTGTACTGGTCTAGTCTTCTCTACTAGCTTGGCATAACCAATACATTTATGTGATGCATGTTCCTTAATGAGTATTGCCTTGACAGGTTCTACTCCAACTCACTTGGTTCATATCTGTGCTGGATATAACAAAGTTCATTGTTTGAGACTTGTTTTTCGCCAGACACAGTTGAGATCTTGTGCTAGAAGCTTTACTGTCATGGTTGATATAGCCTATGCCAGCAAGATAGCCAGCAAGCCTAATCGACTCTAGTATTTCATCTTTTCTAGCATTTGATGTGTTCCATGTGCGAACCAAATTGATAAGTTTCTGATGTGCACATTTAGCTTCGTCTTTTTCTTTTTCGAGTAGACTTACTTTTGCCTTTAAGCATTCCAACTCCCTTGATTGTTCACAATCAAGTTTACTGTCCTGCTGTTCGATCGGGATAGTATGTTCAGTCTTGTAGTTCTTGAAGGACTCATACATCTGTTGATATTCATTTATCATGTCTTACAGTGCATTGTTGAGTTCAACATGAGTAAATTCAAAAAGATTAGAATCAGTTACCTCACTGTTCGATCGGGATAGTATGTTCAGTCTTGTAGTTCTTGAAGGACTCATACATCTGTTGATATTCATTTATCATGTCTTACAGTGCATTGTTGAGTTCAATATGAGTAAATTCAAAAAGATTAGAATCAGTTACCTCACTGTCATCATTGGTCATGAGACAGTGGACTCCTTCATCTCCACTTTTTCTTCAGGAGCTTGATGATTCTTCTGATTCTGATTCTAAATCAGCCCACTTACTATTGCTTTCCTCAGCAACAAGAACCTTTTGGTTTATGTCTCTCCTGGATGATTTTCTTTTCTCCTTAGACTTTTTGTAGTCCTTGGAAGTCCTCCTTTGATCATCCTTCTTTGGTTTGGTACAGTCGGCAATAAAGTGTCCTGGTTTGTGACAGTTGAAGCAGACACAGTCATCTTCTTCTGATATGTCTTTGAAGTTCTGCTTCGTTGGGTAAGAATGATATGTCTTGTGGCTTTTCTTCATAAATTTGCCAAAATTCTTGACAAATATCGCCATTGCATCAGTACACATTTGTTCAGGAGTCATCCCTGTTGCAGTGGACAGGGACTCTGATGCAGCAAGGGCTTTCATTGGTTGACTGGTACTTGGTTCATCATCAACCCGAATGCAGAATTCAAACTCATACGCCTTTAAATAAGCAAAAAGATCGTGCAGATCGATCTTGTTTAAATCTTTGAATTCTCTCATGGCTATGGTCTTCACATCCCATTCTCTTAAGAGACCTCTCATCACTTTTAGAGTAACTTCTCTATTTGAGAGTTCTTTGCCCAAACTGTTGAGTTCGTTGATAATTCCCGTCACTCTCTCATCATATTCGTTGAGAGTTTCTCCAGATATCATCTTGATGTTCTCAAACTTTTGTAGAGCAACAGTAAGCTTGTTCTATTTAGTTTGATCATTTCCTTCACATAGTTGTGCGATCTTTTCCCAGATGTCTTTTACGGTAGGACACATTTTGATTTTATTGAACATGTTCTTGTCCAATGTTTTGAATAAGATGTCCTTAAGCACATTGTCCAAGTTTGCCTTTTTCTTTTCATCATTTGTCCAGGATGCTCTCTCCTTTTCAACCATCTGAGGTTCACCACTCGAGATAGCCACTGTTGTGTTGACTTTCTGGAAGTTCGAAGTACAAATGCTTCTACGTCTCCCCTTCTTCCTTTGCAGGAAGGTTACACTAGAAGACTTTGATTTACACTTTACAGTATAAAACCTTCTTAGGCACCAACACAGATTTGACTAAACTCATAGCAATACAACAATCACAATTGTTACGTGTTTTTGAAACACTCACACAAAATATAAAACTTTGATCTTCGAGTGTTCATGAGCAGTAGACTTTGATCGTCAAGATCTTAATAGCACTTGAATACTGCTCTGCAAAACTTCAGAATATTTCACTAAGCGTTTTGAATGTTTTGCTAGTTTTTGAATGTAGTTGATTCAAGATTTAGAGTGTTGAGAGTTTTCTTCATTCTTCTCTTCGAAGTATTTATAGACTCGGAGGTCTAACAACAACTATTCTTCAAATGGAAAGAACCGCGCAAAATCAGCTTATGATTTTCATCCAAATACTTTTGTATTCTTTCCATTTTTGTTAATCAACGGCTAGTTCATGCTGACGAGATTGATGGCGCTGATATGGTAGTGCGGCGCTCTGTTGTACTATTGTCAGAGTGAGCCTGTTCGATTTTGTTCTTTTGCCTTATACGTCTGCTGACTTCTCCTTGAAGGTTAGTCTGCTGGATTAAGCGCCGTGTCTTGTACATTGTTTGCTAGACTAGGTCAGCTAATGCCTTTTACTCTCTGCTGGTATCTCCTATAGATTTACATGGTGGGCTGAGATACTATGTTCCAGTAGACCTCTATTCTCTGCATCCGGTAGATGATGACTTCTACTCTTTGATCTCGGTAGACAATATCTTCTAGTCTTTATACTCGGTAGACGATATCTCTTAGTCTCTGTACCCGATGGACGATATCTCTTAGTCTCTGTACCCGGTGGATCTTTGTAGAGTCAATTGCCGGTCTTTTCATCAGTAAGCTCTTCGATGCAGTGGACTTCAAGCAGTAGACGTTTGTTATCACCAAAACTTAGAAATATTTTCCCAACATAAAACATCTTAATTAATATAACTAACATTATTATGAAATAATACCTCAATGGACTCCTATTGTGATGCAGTGCTTCCCACCAATAACAGCTAGAATAAACGAGAGGTCTAACATGGAAAACATCAATGGACAATCATGATATGAGAGGTCTAACATGGCAAACTTTAGGTTCCTTATTACATGCGATTGCAACACATAACTCATGTCGCATCTACAACTCTGCCTATTTTTCCTCTTCATTTATTAAATACAAGCTATATTATTAATTGCATCGAGAGTGTATACCCATGAATGATTTTACCTTTTGGAGCCTCTCTGATTGATACACAAGTCACAACATTATTGCCAATGGTACTAAGAATAGAATGATCCGTTACTACACAAAATCTACATTCTTTAGCATGACATCTTTCAGAGCTACGACAAATTAATATAAGTCTAGGAAAAGTTCCAAACAATTAAAATCATTTAACATGCAAGTCTTTTCTGCTTTCCGATTCAAAGGATCACTCGATTTTCTTCGATCTCAATTAAGGTTCTATGTCTGCTATTGTCTTGGAAACAAAAGCATAATTGAACGCTAATAATTCTTCGGACAAATATACTAATACAAATTAGAATCTTGTAAATTTTATCTACAACGAGCGAAGTTTTATTAGGATTGATTATTTTCATGTAGTATGCTTCATGCAAGTCCAGCATATCTCAAATCTTGTAGTTTTCACTTTTGAATAAAGAGTGAACAATGCAAAGATTGTATATCCATAATAACAATGATTAACTCATTTGACAAAATTATACCTCCAATTTTTTAAATCTTTGGATTTGCATTATAAAATGATATCCACAACCGAAGTAAAAGTTCTAACAGATTAGATTTATATCCATAAACTAATAAATGTGAAGCTAAGAGATTACCGGAGATACCTGAATGAATGATGTGAGCTTGTCTAATTCTACAGAAAAAGTGAACACAAAACAAACGGGAGACACTATATAGATAAA
Source organism: Haberlea rhodopensis (assembly GCA_907163345.1). Taxonomy (NCBI): domain Eukaryota; kingdom Viridiplantae; phylum Streptophyta; class Magnoliopsida; order Lamiales; family Gesneriaceae; genus Haberlea; species Haberlea rhodopensis. The sequence continues at coordinate 14,044 of CAJQUN010001481.1, forward strand.
ACCAGGAGCATTGTTGGAAAGAAATAATTTTATTTCTAGTGTGTGTGTGTATATATATATATATAATATAATATAATATGTTAATTCGAGTTTTACATTTTGAGTTTCATTTCGCAGTGTTGTAAATGCTTATAAGTGGATTACCTTTCTAGCTAGCTATTTGCAATTACTTTATTCATACATTTTTTTTCTGCAATTACTTATTTAGTACAATAATTTAAATACGTTGACAGTATGTCATGAGTTGGCGGTCGGATTTTAGGACAGTCAAATCATCAAATTTTCAATTATCGATCATACTTCTATTCACTCAATCTTACAAATAACAACACATACAAATATATTTACATATACATATTTACGAATCTTGATTTTTATAAATACTCGTTCTATATAAGAATAAAATTATTTTAACATTGTATCGTTGTTTCTATCTTGATATGTAGTCTTTCCCGATCTACTTACACGTGGATCGACGTTCAACCATAACCCCAAACCCTAAACCGATCCTCATTTAAAGAAGAGGAAAAAGGAAAAAAAAAGAACAAATGGAAAAAAAAAAACACAAAAACAAGAAAAAGAAGAAAAAAAACACAAAACCCTAAAACCTAACACCTACAACCCAAACCCCTAACCCCTAAACCCTAACCCTAAACTGAAAACCTGACAAAGTGAGGTAGCCCAGTTGGAAAGGCACCAAACCACATAGGCTTAATGTTTGGAGGTAAGAGTAAAACCCTTTGGATCTCCCCTTAAAAAGAGAGGAAAAAACCCTAAACCACATACCCTAAACCCCAATTCCCTAACCCATAAAAACCTAAACAGATGGACATTTGGGGATGAAGCCGAAAACTTCGACCAACAATGCGCTGGATTAAATCCCAACAATGTTGGAAAAAGCCGATGAAAAACCATCGGCTAGGCGATGCTATCGCGAGAAATAGAGACGCTTCCATATAGATTTGTTCGTCCATGTAAAAGACCAACCCTCCCACTCTGCGTATAAGAGGGTAGAGTAGACGGGGCCATGACAACCCCCAGAAGTGCCATGACACTCATAAGCTGATCCCCCAAAATTTATGCTATAATATCCACGGGGTCGGGACGACCCCCAGAAGTGCCATGACACTCATCAGCAGATCAAACCACATTGAAGTCACCGCCAACAAGCCAAGGACCCTGGTCGGGCTTAGCCAGAAGTCTGGTCGGGCTTAGCCAGAAGTAGGGCTTCCCAAAGGGGGAAACGATGAATATAGTCACAACTAGCATGGACAAAGGAGCAGAAGATGGGAGAGGGGAGAAAGGAAACAGAGATACGAAGGTGGAAGAATTGTTCATGATCAGCGAGGCAGTCCGCCCGCATATCGGCAGCCAGAAAGGCCCAGATATCACCGAAAATATTGGTGAAAACACGAGCGAAGCCAAATCTCCGAGCCATATGGATAGGATCTAAATCAATTTTAGGTTCAATAAGAACCAAAATATGAACATGATTGGTCTTCACTAAGGAGCGAAGTTGTCTTTGGAATTGTTTTACTGATGACCCTTACATTACAAATGAGACAATACAGCAAAAGGGAGTAGGTTGCGGAAAGGGTTTCCGCGGTCGGCGACGAGGTCGCTCGATATCGGAGATCTTCCTCTTGAGGAGGAAGCTACTACGAACAAGAATCGAATCAGACATAGCTAGAGGTAAGCCATCACAGGAAGCAGACGATCGTAAATCGACCGATGCACTAGAAAGAGTGGAGACTGTGCGAGGGGAAACAACAGTAAGAGTAAGGGAAGGTAGAGAACCAACCAAATCTTCAACCAAAGAGGAGATAGAGAAAAAGGAGGGTGAGGATGAAGATGGGAAATGTAGAGGGACCCCGTTTAAAGAGCATAGACCCTCATCAGAGTCATCCAGAGAAGTGTCCTGATAAATGGCCATCTCATGTGCCCAAGAGCGAGTAAGTGGAAACCACCTTCATGCTGGACAGATTGATCAGAAATATTTCACGTGTGGAATCTGAGATATCTGTTTCGGATATTCAAAACAACCTATTTTCATCGCAAAAGACAAAAATAATACTAACAAATTCGATTAGAATTTGTCAAAAGATTCGACTCATCGAGTTCAAGAAAATATCAAGAATTAGAAAACTCGTATGACATAATCATATGTCGAGCAAACAAGATAGATTTAGGTAGATCTTGGTTTTGGATTGACATATGATACTATTCAGAGTGCATATCTTTTAGTAGACATACAGAATTGTCCTAAATAATGAACCAGGTAAATCCTTAACGTAAGACAATCATTATTCAATTGTCTAAATTCATAAATTCAAAAACGAGTCATGATCTTTATATCGATATGCTTACAAATCGCATTGGAAGTATGTTCAAAATTTTTACCAGTTTTAAAATTTTCTCAATAGGTTTAGCAATTCATTGCTCTATAACCTCATACTAATTACAATGCATAAAAAAGTTTTAATGTCTCATTTGATATGTATACACTTCACTTAATCAATCTATTGCATTATTCGTTCAATAATGACAAGTTTGGTAGGTGTTCGAGTGTAAACTCTTCCCCTACTCAGTTCAATCACATATATTAAGTATAGTATTAATATCGTGGTCAATATCAATACTACACAAACTCAACATATTCAAATAGCAATCACATATCAACATCAACTATTTCACTCCAAATAATGAAAGAGCACATAGGTCAATTAAGTTTCAAACACAAACGCACATATTCATTCGTTCCTATTCAAGTGTAATCAAGACTTAAAACTAGAGCATTCCTAGTTTATTGTCACGGGCTCAGAGTTTTGGCGCAGACGACAACCCGTGCGGCGACCCCGGATCCCCATAACTCCGAGGTTAAGCCTTATTCCATCTCCGATGCCTACTTGGTTTCGCCCTCCCATGGGCTCATCAGGGAAGCGCGAACTGCTCCCAACCAGTCTAGTGTCTAGAATGCTCGCCCTTCCGTCCTAGTCAGGTCCAAGACCAGCGACAAGCTCCCCAAACTCAATTGGGTCGGCATGCCTAACTCAGGACGGACGAACATCTAAGACACGTACTCGACTCTTATGAGCCGTCCCGCAATCCCGTATCCCACGTTATAACCAACCAGCAAGCATCTCGCGCATGTCTGCGTGTCACGATATTTGGTACGTGACATTCTCCCCCACTCAATCCATGCACGCCCTCGTGCATGGGGGAGTACTCTTCCCCTCTTTAATTTTGACCAGGATCCGTGTACGACTTTCCTGCTTACTCGTCCTCCATTAGAGCGCTTGGCAAAGTATCACTGATGTTTCCTGCCTACTCGTCGGACCGACTTGCGAACACCCCCCCTTTGGGTGCGAGCAACCCACTTGCTCGTCCATTCCTCTTGGACCCGCCAGTGCAGTGAGAGCGCTTGGCAACCAATGCAGTGTGCACACGATCTGGCTCTGATACCATTTGTCACGGGCTCAGAGTTTTGGCGCAGACGACAACCCGTGCGGCGACCCCGGATCCCCATAACTCCGAGGTTAAGCCTTATTCCATCTCCGATGCCTACTGGTTTCGCCCTCCCATGGGCTCATCAGGGAAGCGGGAACAGCTCCCAACCAGTCTAGTGTCTAGAATGCTCGCCCTTCCGTCCTAGTCAGGTCCAAGACCAGCGACAAGCTCCCCAAACTCAATTGGGTCGGCATGCCTAACTCAAGACGGACGAACATCTAAGACACGTACTCGACTCTTATGAGCCGTCCCGCAATCCCGTAATCCCACGTTATAACCAACCAGCAAGCATCTCGCGCATGTCTGCGTGTCACGATATTTGGTACGTGACATTATGCTCCGATACCAACTGTGAGGACTCGTTCCTATCAAATGTTTAATTATCACACAATTTTACTTTAAACAGCAGAAAATTATTTATCAAGCTACCAAATATCCGAGTCCAAAGAAATGTATCATCAATCAATATCAAGCTCGAGCAGAGGGTGGCGGTATCGCGCGACATATCTCCTCCATCGTCGTGCCCAGCATCCCTCGTGTCTAGGTCCGGCGACAACGCGCGTGACTATAATTACTACCTAGACTGCATGTCATCGTCGTGCCCAGCGTTCTCATGACACTATAGATCTCATCATAATCAAATGATCAAAGGATTGGTAAGATTAATATGAAATGTCCAATGTGAATGTCATGTATCGATGTATATTTATCAAAATTCGTGTGATTCACATAAGTTCAGCGAATCATGTATCAAATAATACAGATGCATGGCGTACATCACTGATCGCAACATGCCTATTTCTCCTTGTTTCTCCTTGCTTGATCTCAATTTATTTCCATCACTTCGACGAAATCCGGATGTAAGAATTCAAACATACTCTACATATTTAATTCTTCCAATTATCATTTTCATTTTAAATCATTTCAGTCATATCAGTATACATTCAATTTATAACACGATTTTGGAGAAACATATTCTCTAACATTTTTTAGAGACTTTAGTTTCCATTGTTCCTTAAATCTTGTTCAATTAAGAGTAGTTAGACTAACAGACACTCCAACTTTCGAAAACCCAATTATTATGGCATTCTGCTATGTTCACCTACTCATAATCAACCGTTAATCATTATACATATTATACATTAATGAAGTTCTACTTTAATGAATAATGTTATTCTAATAACAATAAGAAGTTAAACAAGATGTAAAGTCCCGGTAGCAATTATTCTCCTAAAATAGCAGCAGATTCGAATCGAGGTAGCAACAGGGAAAAGAAGGTACATGCTATTAAAATTGATAATAAATCCAACAAATGATCTACTTAGCTAAAACTCAAAACCATAAGGCCATGATTAACTATACTGGAAGCTAAACTCCTTGGACAACATAACCATAAACGACATTAACAAAAATCCCCAACAATAGTTGCGGAACCCCAACATCTAATATCGTGAATAATGCATTTATGACATCATATGTATATATAACTTCTAATAGTTTAAGTTTGTCACTATAGGTTTCATAATTATTATGTGAGATTTTATAAAAATTTGGACAGATTCTCCCCGTAAATTAGACATATCTAGGATAATAAAATATCCCCACATGACAACAAAAATCACAAGCAACACATCCTCATAAATTTAATCCAAAGGTTCTCCAAGCTAACTTCGACTAAATTAACACTATATACTCTAATCATAATCTCATTCCTCAATCAAAATCTAACAATGTACTCAATTCTCAATACTCAATTCATAAATCACATAAATCAACCAATTGGAAAGTTCTATTTAGGTATTTTCTGAATAGTATTTAATTCAATTCATAAATCACATAGATGTTGATTTAGGTATTTTATTTCTTGATTCAATTTAAGGTTGATTCTTGAAACCCAAAAGTTCTATCAAATCTCAAGGAGAAATATGAAAGTCGGACATCTTAGCAAGATTCATGACTTATAATCAACAACACACCATATAAATATCCTTGATTTTGTTTAAAAACAGATTTAAACAAAGTTATTATGTTTAAATTCCATAAACATGATTTATAACTTCAAAATACCTTAAGTTTTTACAGCAAGGAACTTGAAATCGAGTCACCGTTATAAATAACACATTCTGTTTCAAAAATGCATACAAGATCCATATGACCAACAACACCAACTTATACCATTATTAACCAATGGTTCATTCATGCTAACAAAACTCGATGGAAACAGGCACACTATGAAGAAGAAGAAGAACACGATCGAATCAGCATTTCATGGCAACATCGAGACCACGAAGAACATCGTTGGACTCTAAAGGCTGGAAAGGAAAATCAAAACCAACCAGCTGCACGTGAATATCACTCACGGCTGGAACAACACTCACCACTGAAAGCTGAAGTGAAATGTGCGAATTTTAAAAATCAAAATATAACGAAATTAAAGAGCAAACAAACAAGAACGACAGCAAGAAAATGTCCACGCAGCAGCCACCATACGAACACACTTACAGCGCCGGAACAAACGTATACACCGCAACACGAATACACACACATAGCATGTAAGAAACCAACAGTGAGGAACATACTAAATGTGACAGCTATAAGCTATTCTTATCGACACAGTAGAGGAAAATGGAACCCAAACGTAATAGAAAATCTAGCAACAAGGCAGCAGTAGTTCAAATGCACCAGCTGGGATTTTTACGTTGCAGTAGCAAGGGTAAGGAAACAAAATGCTGTGAGGAATTTTACATCAACCAACTAATGATCAACCTTAGTTAAAACATAACCCAATCCACGTAAAATCGACTAAACAAGAAATAGAAATTCTGGAATAACACACAAACAGATAGGCAGTAACATTCTTTCCCAAACAACAGTAGAATTCGAACCCAAATAAGGATTAACATTTCTGAACAACAACCACAAAGCATGGACAACACCACCTCTCCTCAACAGTAGCACTTCGGTCGATACACACAGGAAAAGAAATGAAACGGGATGCGATGAAAATTAGTACCACTATCAAATTCTAGATTTAACCAAACTAAAACATGAATGAAATGATATAATAATCGATTAACAACGATCAAAACTCTCCGGATAGTGACCATGGAAAACCGACCGAAAATCCCCAAAACAGGGGCTAAGAATTCGAACTAAAATTGGGATTTTCATGGGGAATGAACGATAAAGGAGCAAGGAAAGTTTACATGTACAAAGCTTTGTGATATTAATACTGAAATTTCTGGAAAAATCGCCCTGTTCTTCACGCCTTTGCACGACCGAGAGAAAAAAAGTGGGAGGGAGGAGAGAATTGGTTTGGGTCGATGTGGTTGGGGAAGGAGGGATAAAATATCTTCAATCAATATCCTCCACACAGTTAATATATCAACACATTAATAATTTTGTTTTATTTAAACTCCCCTCTAGTTAATTTGTACCATTACAACTCACACTCTCCAATTTCAAATCCATTTTGCAAATCCCAAATTTAAATCCTACAAATATATCATATTATTCCAGAATTAATATTAAATGAGTATAAATTATTCTGAACATCACAATTCTCCCAATCTAATAAAATTTCGTACTTGAAATTTAAATGCGCGCTTACATAACCACAATAAGTAAAATATTCATACCGTCAAATAATTTGGGATAGTGTTGCATCATATAACACTGCGTCTCCCACGTAGTCTCATCGACACCCCAAAATCACTATAGTCCAAGAAATTGTATCTTGTCCAACATACTATCAAATATCCTTGTAACACGACAAGATTGCCACACTTAGCATGCATATCGATTAATGCATTATCACCATCAGAGTCATAATACATATCTCTTGGTTCAACAATTTGGTACAAGATGATACACTACTCACAAAACTAAACTTGTTCCCCACCATCTCACAATAGGTATCTAAAAGTCTCCAACACTTTTAATAGATGTGAGTGGTATCTCTTCGACTCGGTCATTTCCATCGCAATTATACATATAAAAAAGGTGTAACAGTAGATAATAGTCTGTCAATACTTGCCATGTATGACAACCAATAATATTTAAATACAAGGATATCTTTAGAATGGCGCACCTTACCAGGCAAAGACTTATTCATATGCATTGAAATTCATTAACATGTCAGTAATACAAACAAATCAATCCAAAGGGTAAATACCTTGCACAGTTAACCCCATATTTGACCGTCAAGGGGCAATAGTCAAAATTCGCCTAGAGACGATCGATCATCTGAGGAGCAACGATCGATCGCCGATGTACGATTTTTGAAAAAATTATTTTCGTATTGCGATTTTGACGTATGCTTTGCTCGAGTCTTTTATGTGTTTAATCATAATGATTGGATGGTATATTTGGAGGTTGAATACATGCTTATGTATGTATGGTATACACGTAATTGATTGTGAATTATTAACTGTGTATAGCGAATAATTCAGTGGATCTCGGGGCAAAGGCAATGTTTGGCTCTTACTATTGGATTATAAGGTACGTATGACGTACGAGCATAGTTAGACATATTATTGTCATTTCTATTGAATGATATATTTGTTGCGATAAATGGTATGCGTTATGAATTGTGGAGATGTCGTTGTTGAGCGAGCAACGGGTATGATGTCGCTATCGAGCAAGCATGGGTTATGATATCGTCGTTGTTAAGCGTGCGAGGGGTTAGAATGCCGTCGCTATTGAGCGAGCGATGTGATACGATGTGATGAGATTGTGGAATCATTAATTTAGATATATTAGGTTTCTGTAAATCATTATTGTAATGATTTAGCTGTAATGATTATGGAATTGACGGTTTGAGCATGAGTATAGTTAATCAATGTGATGATTAACTGATTTTGGAGTTTGATGATTTTGGTGATTGTGAGAACAGGAACAACATGGGAGATCCCAAATGGTAATGGTACATACATGGAGTACTTTCTGAATTTACAAGTTTATATTTTGTAAATTATGAATTGTGAGATTGATAATATTGAGATTGTGTTATTGGTACGCTCACCCTGTGTGGGGGCTGTTTCTGTTGAAACAGCTAGAACATGTACAACAATTGGCTCTAGAGATGAGTTCGAGCTGTTGAATGAGAATGCTCCAGGACAGAGATACCAGTATTGGTATGGGGTAATGTTCTTATACAGTAGATACACAGTTACTTATTCAATACTCGTATGTGAGCATTTTGATATGTGTATATGGATTGTATAAGATTTATGAGTGTTCTCTTTTCAATTATGAGTTGCATGCAATTGTTTAAGGAAATTCCATAATGAATTGAGTATATGTATAGTGCATTATCAAGTGTATACATATGTTAGTTGAGTTGGGATGTGAATTAGACATTAAGAGGATTTATGTCAAAAAAATTATAGTCGTCATGACAATTGCTTGGTACATGTACGAGAATTCCCTAACGATATAAAAGTATGCACTAAATTATGTGATAATGCAATAATAACAGGTTAAGGACGAGGGGTCCTTACAAAGAACGATTATGGAACAAAGGAGGATTACCTAAGTAAAGAAAATCGCACAAAAATCAGATGAACCCTAACATTCAAACTTCTGCGCTTTCTGGGCAAAATCCGACCAAACTACGACACAAACCTCCACTTCTTGGTATGGAAACGTGCGCGTGACAGAGGGGAAGATGGTGGTGGGTCGAACTCGTCGAGTGGTGGCCGGACGGCGGCGGGCGCGGCGAGTTTATGGTGAGTGGTCGGACTTGAGCACGAGAGAGAGAACAGAGAAAGAGTGATAGGGTTTTGTGGGTGTGAGAATACACCTTTTAGTGTGTGTTGAGTAAATGACCAATACAACATATTACATCGAAGTGTCACTAGTGTACTGATACATTAAATATACAGATGACACTTGGGATTAATATTCGCTACTATATCATAAAATTAGATTCTTCATTTTAATAATTTATTTTTAAAATATTATTGGAGTTTATTTTACCATTTCAAATTATCTCATGTTCCGATTTAATTGTCAGTTGACATTCATATTGCAAGGCCCCAACTCTTAATCTCAACATTAGTGCATTATATCGTCATAAGTGTATCAAAATTAGCACATTAAGCTTTATTTAATTAAGGTAATTATGTTCCACGCATCACACATATTGTCAATTCCACCTAATTAATTAATTTATTTATTATTAATTAATTCTCAAATTATATTTAATTAACACTAATCAATTCTCGTGGCCTTACAGAAAGCTTCATGCATGTGGCGGCATTGGCATTGCGATGCCAGACTGAATCCTTTACACTAGAGCACATCATCAGTCGGGAGCCACCGGTGCCAAAACCTCCAAAGGAAAAAGGACATAGTCGGAGAAAGGCACTGCCCCCAACACGGAGTGAAAAGATCATCAATTGTAGCCCGAGAGCGCACCAAATCCCAAGCGGATTTGCTCGAGAAAATACCATTGGAGCAGACCAGAGTAGCATGTCAGGCTGACCAACCAAAATTGGGACATGGGTAATCTCAATAGCGATCGAGGGGATGACGACCGAACGGAGTTTGTCAAAATCTCAGGAACCATCAGAAATGATGTAAGAGGCGCAGAGCTCACGAGCCCTAATAACCAAAGAAGAATGCGCAAGGGGTGTGTCTCATATCCAAGTGTCATTGTGATATCCTCGAAATGATTATCTGATTTTAAACATTAATTATGTTATGAGGATTTTGGTATTAATTCATTGAGTTGAATTAATTATATTGGGGAAAGTTATTTCAGGGTGCATGTGTTATATGTTGGGAATTTGGGGTTGTGGCATGATGTAGGATCGAGCGCTTACCGCTTTACCAATAACTATAGTTAAGGGTAATGGCACAACATCAATCTTTTCAACCATACACTGGCACAAACGCCACGTGTTCGACCGATCACAAAGCAGAGGCAATTGTTGAACCCCAACAATCACTCCCCCAATAATTGCACTCTCTGCAACTCATGGGAATCGAACACGCGACCTTGGCTCTGATACCAATTGTAGGATCGAGCGCTTACCGCTTTACCAATAACTATAGTTAAGGGTAATGGCGCAACATCAATCTTTTCAACCATACACTGGCACAAGCGCCACGTGTTCGACCGATCACAAAGCAGAGGCAATTGTTGAACCCCAACACATGATTAATTTGGGGTGAGTGTTATTTGTTTTGGTGAAGCATGTTTAATTGGGAAATTGAAGTATTTTATGAGTAAATACTATAAAATATCATGTGAGGATATTTTAATACATCGTGCTAAATACCGGGATCAAAACATAACACATCACACCACCCAACACCCAACCACCCCCCCCAACCCATGCTGCAAGTGGCTGAGCCCATACCTCCCTTTCCCCACTCTTTCCATCAACTTTACATCTCAGAAAACTCTTCCCTTTCCACCCAAAATATCGTCCAGCATCAGGTGAGCAAGTAGGAAGGTGGATATTTCAATTTTCTTTGCAAGAAACCTTGCAAAAATCGGAGCAAAAGAGGGTGAGAAACCATGTTCAGTTCTGGTTTAAGTTTTGTTTAAGTTCATGTTTTTACTTGGTGTGAAAATGGCATGCTAGCTTAGGTTTTGTTAAACCTTCGAATTAAGTACGTTCATGGTGTTTTTATGAAGTTCCTAGCATGTTTATATGAGCATGTTATATGTGTTATGCGGTAGATTTGTTGGCTTGAATATATGTGTTCGAAAATCTGGGTAAAGAAATATGTTACCCTGTTTCCAGAAAGCTTGGGTGAGCATTGATGTTGTTGGGTGATTTTCAAGCATGTGGGTTTTAAGTATGGGTATAACTTTGATATGAATACATTTATGGTAGTACCTAGTAACTCCTAGCATGTTTGTTCAAGCATGAAGTGTGTCTAATATGCTATATTGGTATGAAAATGGGTGTTCGAGAAATCTGGCAAAATCGTGCACATAGTATGTGGCGATCGATCGCTACAAAGGCAGCGATCGATCGCCGAAGGCCAGTGGCCAAAACCAAAGGCAGGCGATCGATCGCCATGAATGGTGCGATCGATCGCCTCGAGCCAGTGAGGTCTGGCGATCGATCGCCTAGACGTAGCGATCGATCGCCAGATGCAGAACAATGGAAAATGATATTTTTGTTGGAATTTTTGATTTTGGTCTATAAATTGGCATCTAATATTTTGTTGTACACTGGTGTAGAGCCTTCACAGATAGCTACACAACGCAGGGGATAGAGTCCTGCAACACACCATATTTTGGAAAGGTACGTAAGCGACGTACGGGCATCCCAACGGTAACATGTATTTATGTCTGTTCATTTGACACATGATAAATGCAAAGTTGTGCATTATGAGTATGATACATGTTGTTATGCATTGTTGTTGCATATGTATGTTGTGGAATAAATGGTGTGTATTCCATGAGTCAGGGTTATCACAGTGATGATTTTAATGCTTACCGCTTATATCGCTAAAAATGTGGAGCGGGAGGGGGGAGGCTCGCTTGCACATGGAGGCGAGGTATGCCATACGAAGCGAGGAAGAGATACCGCTTGTATGAAGAAGCGAGGAAGAAGTACCGCTTGTTAAGAAAGTTATGAAGCGAGGGGCATTAAAATACACTGATGATAAACTGACTAAGAAAGATTTAAGATTTAAGAAGTGAAGTTATGTCATGACATTCATTTAAAGAAGCCATAATTTCATATAATGACTTGATTATGAGTTATGGTACAGGGACAACCAATGGGCGTTTTAAATGCATTGGAAATACATGAAGTATTTTATATCTATGATTATGCATTATGCTTTACATTCATATCATGTTGAATATGAATTATGATGTGCTCATGTGTTGGGGGTTGTCTTTGTAGGTGCATTTGATACAGAGAACAAGGGTCGGGGTTGACACGTTGAGCTTTAAGGAGTGCTACAGGATTAGCAGAACAGAGTTTCATTTTGTATAGTTTCTACAAGGAGTGTAGTAGAACTATAGTCTTACACGCTGTTACTAAGAAATGTAACTAATCCCTTTTGAAATTCTTTTGGTACTGTAATCTCTATAAGCTCAGGATATCAACACCATCAAACCCTCTGATGAATATGATTAGTTCTCTTAATTGCACCTTAGTATCTTGTTAGATAACGGGGTCTTACATTTAGTGGTATCAGAGCAGTGGTTAGATAGCCAGGGAACGAGTAAAGGGTAGCCTTTAGAAACAAGTTAGCTAGGTATTCATTGGTGGGCATGTTTATGCATGTGGTGCATATTTTTGTATAAGTTGTTATACTAACATGCTTTTGAATATGATTACTCTTGTTATCTAACGGCTTATATTATGAACTGCTTTTGGTATTGTTGTTAACCCCTGTGTTACAGCATGCGGCTATTAATCCGGAGAACCCCAATGAAGAGGTGGGGGATATAGGCAGTATCAATGCCAGTATTGCTCAGTCAAATCCTCTACCGCCACCTGCTGTAGGCGTGGAGCCTATTGCACAGATACTGCTACCAGGGGAGATAAGTCTGACCCAGTTCTTGAGCTATCATCCACCACTATTTGAAGGAACTGAGACTGGGGAAGCAGCAGAGGAATGGCTTGAGAGACTGGAGCAGATATTCGTATCGGCACCCTGTGCACGGACTGCCTGGCTTAGATTGGCAGAGTTTCAGTTGGCTAAGAAGTCTTCCATGTGGTGGAAGACAACAGTTATGGAGCTAAGGGCTCAAGGTATGATGGTTGATTGGACTGTATTCATGACCCGGTTCCTTAACCGGTACTTTTCTGCAGCTGTTAGACAATTAAAGGAAGATGAGTTCACTAATTTGAAGCAGGGCAGCCTGTCAGTGTCAGATTATGCTATGCAGTATTCCTCACTGTTGAGGTATGTGCCTCATATCGCTGTGAGCAGTCATGCCAAGATGAGGCATTTCCTGAAGGGACTGAGGCCAGTTATTTGATCGGGTTGTCTCCAACAACCCCAACTCATTTGATGATGCCCTGACTAGGGCAGAGCTGGCAGAGATTGCAGTTGGTGCGTACAAGGAAGAGGTACCCCCTTTCGTACCACCTCAGAGACCAGCTGTTGACAGCCTGAGGCCACGAGAAGACCAGTTTAAGCCTCGTGGGGCCTCTTCATCTTCTAGATTCAGTGGGAAGAAGTCTCAGAGTCAGAAGCAAAGCAATCGGGGACCAACACAGGGGAGTAAGAAAGGGGGAACAGGTGTGACCACTGTGGAGATTTCATTTGTCACGTGACTGCCGAGGCTGTTATGTTTGTGGCAAGGTGGGCCACCTGGCTAGGGCTTGCCCCAATCGGGCAGGTTAGGCAGGCTTTGGGCCGAGTAGGCCAAGATTTGATGCCGGGACGACACCATAGAGACAGCAGTTTGCACCTCGACCACAGGGAGGTCAGGCGGCAGGACTGCCGTAGGGTCAGGTGTATGCACTGACTCGGGAGCAGGCTGAGGCAGCCCCGAAGGAGGTTATTGCTGGTACGTATTATTTACTTACGTACCCTGCATTTATTTTGGTTGATACAGGTGCTTCCCATTCATTTGTATCTTCTGCTTTTGTGGAGAGACACCACTTGTGTTCGTCTCCGTTGCCCACGCCTCTTATGGTCTCGACACCCACGGGAAAGCATGTGATTGCGGATCGACTGTTATCTGATTGCCTCATTTATTTTGAGGGCAATGATCTGAGGGCCGATCTGATTTTGTTAGAGATGACAGATTTTGACTGCATTGTCGGCATTGATGTGTTGAGCAGATACCAGGCTGTGGTTGATTGCCGACAGAAGATGGTGCGTTTTCTGTCTGATCAGGGGTTTCAGCGGACCTTTTATGGGGACGGCTCTCGTCCAAAGATTCCAGTGATCTCAGCAATTAAGATGTCGCGGTTGTTGGAACGGGCTACATTATTTGTGCCGTGAACGTATCTGAGGAAAAGGAAGAATTGAGGATTGAGGATATACCAGTCGTGGCGGAATTCATTGATGTGTTCCCTGATGAGATTCCAGGATTTCCGCCGATCAGAGATGTGGAGTTTGAGATTGAGTTACTGCCAGGGACAACAGCCATTTCCCGTGCCCTATATAGGATGGCGCCGGCAGAGCTGAGGGAGCTGAAGGTGCAGTTACAGGAACTCCTCGACAAGGGATACATTTGTCCTAGTGTATCGCCTTTGGGTGCACCAGTCTTGTTCGTGTAGAAAAAAGATGGTTCAATGCGCCTGTGCATTGATTACCGTCAGTTGAACAAAGCGACGATCAAGAATAAGTACCCCCTTCCAAGGATTGATGACTTATTTGATCAGCTTCAGGGCACAGAGCTTTACTCGAAGATAGACTTGAGGTCAGGCTATCACCAGATACGAGTTAGAGCTGATGACATTCAAAAGACAGCCTTTCGAACTCGGTATGGACACTACGAATTCTTAGTGATGCCATTCGGGGTGACGAATGTCCCTGCTGTATTTATGAGCTTGATGAACAGAGTATTTCAGGAGTACCTTGATCAGTCGTCATCGTGTTCATTGATGACATTCTTGTCTATTCGAGGAGTAGGGAGGAGCATACCAGTCATTTGAGGACGGTGCTACAGATCCTTAGAGATCATCACTTATATGCCAAACTCAGCAAGTGTGAGTTTTGGCTGAGCAGTGTAGCGTTCTTGGGTCACATTATCTCTCGAGAAGGGATATCAGTAGATCCCAGGAAGATTGAGGCAGTTATGGATTGGTCAGCCCCTACTTCAGTCTCTGAGATCCGAAGTTTTCTGGGCTTGGCTGGTTATTATCGACGCTTTGTCGAAGGATTTTCAAAGATCGCCAAGCCATTGACGCAGCTGACTCAGAAGGGAGTCCCATTCTGCTGGTCGGAGGCTTGTGAGCAGAGTTTTCGGGAATTGAAACGCAGACTGACTACGGCACCCATTTTGGTGATTCCCAGGGAGAACAAGGGGTTCGTTCTCTATACTGACGCATCGCTTTAGGGCCTAGGATGCGTACTGATGCAGGACAGGCATGTAGTGGCTTATGCTTCTAGACAGTTAAAGCCACACGAGACGAGGTATCCAGTCCATGATCTGGAGCTAGCAGCTTTAGTGTTTGCCTTGAAGATATGGCGACACTACTTATACGGTACCTCATTCACCATCTTCACTGATCAAAAGAGCCTGAAGTTCTTGTTTACACAGGCTGAGCTGAACATGAGGCAGAGAAGATGGATGGACCTACTGAAGGATTATGATTGTGAGACCGAATACCATCCTGGAAAAGCAAACCTGACAGCCGACGCTTTGAGTCGGAAAGTGAAGAGCACATCGGAGGATGTTATGTGTTTATCAGCTATGTTTGCCTCCTGCTGTCAGTTGGGTTTCGACTATGATGTGTCTTCTTCACCGGTAGAGGTGTTGACCTTGCTAGCTGAGCCAATTATTTTTGAATACATCCGGAAGGCTCAGGGGACCGACGAGGAAGTTCAGAGATGGATGTCAGTGATTCATTTAGGTCAGCCATCGAAGTTCAGGATGGCTGAGGACGGTTCTCTGAGGCTTGGCGACAGATGGGTGGTTCCAGATACACCTGAGTTGCGTCGGGGTATATTAGAGCGGGCTCATTGCAGCAGGATGAGTGTCCACCCGGGCGGGAAGAAGATGTACAAAGACTTATGCAGCCAGTTTTGGTGGAGACAAATGAAACAAGATGTCACCACATTCGTCAAGAGATGTCTGATTTGTCAGCAAGTGAAGGCTGAGAGGCAGAGGCCTGGAGGTGAGCTTAGAAGTTTGGAAATACCAAAATGGAAGTGGGAGCACGTATCCATGGACTTTGTGACCCACTTACCGAGGACTGTTTCGGGTTTTGATGCCATCTGGGTAGTCGTGGACAGACTGACTAAAGTGGCTCACTTTATTCCATAAAGTATGACCTTCACGCACTTGAGGATGGCACAGTTATATGTCAGAGATGTAGTGAGACTGCATGGGATCCCTGTTTCGATTGTGTCTGATCGAGATCCGCGGTTTACATATCACTTTTGGGAAGGTCTTCAGTCAGCTCTAGGTACAGAGTTGAGGTTGAGCATAGCATACCATCCCCAAACGGATGGCCAGACCGAGCGTACTATCTAGACGCTCGAGGACATGTTGAGAGCTTTCTTATAACAATAGCTACCAGGCAAGCATACAGATGACTCCTTTTGAGGCTCTCTACGGTAGACGTTGTAGGTCACCGTTATATTGGGACGATGTGGACCGTAAATCGGTCGGAGGACCAGAGTTGGTCCAAGAGATGGAAGAAAAGGTAAAGGTAATCAAAAGAAAAATGAAAGCAGCCCAGGACAGACAGGCAGCGTATGCTAATCAATGGCGTCGGCCGTTAGAGTTTCAGTTGGGCGACAGAGTCTTTTTGAAGATCTCACCTTTCAGAGGTGTAGTACGATTTGGAATGCGGGGGAAGTTATCCCCGAGATATGTTGGGCCGTACGAGATCTTACAGCGTATTGGTACTCTGGCATACCGATTGGCTTTACCGCCCTCTCTGTCCGGCATACACGATGTGTTTCATGTGTCTATGTTGCGGAAGTACGAGCCAGACCCTTCTCATGTGTTGCAACCTTCTGAGGTTCAGATAGAGTCCGATGTTTCCTATGTGGAGCGGCCTATCAGGATTCTGGATCGGGCAGATCGTAGATTACGAAACAAAGTTATTCCTATGGTCAAAGTTCAGTGGGATCGTAGGGGTGTCGAGGAGGCCACGTGGGAGACGGAGCGACACATGGTGCAGCACTATCCAGAACTGTTTTCTGGTATGTTATTTATGTTTTGTTTTGTTTTGGGTAAGTGCATGCTGATTTCGAGGACGAAATCTTATAAGTAGGGGAGTATTGTGATATCCCCGAAATGATTATGTGATTTTAAACATTAATTATGTTATAAGGATTTTGGTATTAATTCATTGAGTTGAATTAATTATATTGGGGAAAGTTATTTCAGGGTGCATGTGTTATATGTTGGGAATTTGGGGTTGTGGCATGATTAATTTGGGGTGAGTGTTATTTGTTTTGGTTAAGCATGTTTAATTGGGAAATTGAAGTATTTTATGAGTAAATACTATAAAATATCATGTGATGATATTTTAATACACCGTGCTAAATACCGGGACCAAAACATAACACATCACACCACCAAACACCCAACCACCCCCCCCCCCCCCCCAACCCATGCTGCAAGTGGCTGAGTCCATACCTCCCTTTCCCCACTCTTTCCATCAACTTTACATCTCAGAAAACTCTTCCCTTTCCACCCAAAATATCGTCCAGCATCAGGTGAGCAAGTAGGAAGGTGGAGATTTCAATTTTCTTTGCAAGAAACCTTCCAAAAATCGGAGCAAAAGAGGGTGAGAAACCATGTTCAGTTCTGGTTTAAGTTTTGTTTAAGTTCATGTTTTTACTTGGTGTGAAAATGGAATGCTAGCTTAGGTTTTGTTAAACCTTCGAATTAAGTACGTTCATGGTGTTTTTATGAAGTTCCTAGCATGTTTATATGAGCATGTTATATGTGTTATGCGGTAGATTTGTTGGCTTGAATATATGTGTTCGAAAATCTGGGTAAAGAAATATGTTACCCTGTTTCTAGAAAGCTTGGGTGAGCATTGATGTTGTTGGGTGATTTTCAAGCATGTGGGTTTTAAGTATGGGTATAACTTTGATATGAATACATTCATGGTAGTACCTAGTAACTCCTAGCATGTTTGTTCAAGCATGAAGTGTGTCTAATATGCTATAATTGTTGGTATGAAAATGGGTGTTCGAGAAATCTGGCAAAATCGCGCACAGAGTATGTGGCGATCGATCGTTACAAAGGCAGCGATCGATCGCCGAAGGCCAGTGGCCAAAACCAAAGGCAGGCGATCGATCGCCATGAATGGCGCGATTGATCGCCTCGAGCCAGTGAGGTCTGGCGATCGATCGCCTAGACGTAGCGATCGATCGCCAGATGCAGAACAATGGAAAATGATATTTTTGTTGGAATTTTTGATTTTGGTCTATAAATTGGCATCTAATATTGTGTTGTACACTGGTGTAGAGCCTTCACAGATAGCTACACAACGCAGGGGATAGAGTCCTGCAACACACCATATTTTGGAAAGGTACGTAAGCGACGTACGGGCATCCCAACGGTAACATGTATTTATGTCTGTTCATTTGACACATGATAAATGCAAAGTTGTGCATTATGAGTATGATACATGTTGTTATGCATTGTTGTTGCATATGTATGTTGTGGAATAAATGGTGTGTATTCCATGAGTCAGGGTTATCACAGTGATGATTTTAATGCTTACCGCTTATACCGCTAAAAATGTGGAGCGGGAGGGGGGAGGCTCGCTTGCACATGGAGGCGAGGTATGCCATACGAAGCGAGGAAGAGATACCGCTTGTATGAAGAAGCGAGAAGTACCGCTTGTTAAGAAAGTTATGAAGCGAGGGGCATTAAAATACACTGATGATAAACTGACTAAGAAAGATTTAAGATTTAAGAAGTGAAGTTATGTCATGACATTCATTTAAAGAAGCCATAATTTCATATAATGACTTGATTATGAGTTATGGTACAGGGACAACCAATGGGCGTTTTAAATGCATTGGAAATACAGGAAGTATTTTATATCTATGATTATGCATTATGCTTTACATTCATATTATGTTGAATATGAATTATGATGTGCTCATGTGTTGGGGGTTGTCTTTGTAGGTGCATTTGATACAGAGAACAAGGGTCGGGGTTGACACGTTGAGCTTTAAGGAGTGCTACAGGATTAGCAGAACAGAGTTTCATTTTGTATAATTTCTACAAGGAGTGTAGTAGAACTATAGTCTTACACGCTGTTACTAAGAAATGTAACTAATCCCTTTTGAAATTCTTTTGGTACTGTAATCTCTATAAGCTCAGGATATCAACACGATCGAACCCTCTGATGAATATGATTAGTTCTCTTAATTGCACCTTAGTATCTTGTTAGATAACGGGGTCTTACAGTCATCCCCGAAGGAAATCTTCCCATCACTAATGCACCATCTCAGCCCGGCCTCGTCACCGGCGCGAATTTGAAGCATACAATGCCAGATGGGGGATATGAAGCCACACGTTTCAACAGCGGTGGGCCTTTGGGATCCGAACTATTTACGGTGTAAGAAGTTGGCCCATAGATTCCTATTCTGCCAGAACCGAAACCAGTGCTTAATAGAGCAAGCATCCACTAAATTCTTAAGACGCCTGAAACCTAAACCGCCTTCCTGTACAAGGACACACGAGAGCCCCACAAAAATCATTGAAGATCTTCTCCAAGGTGTCAAGAACAGTAATAGGCGGCTTTAGCACCTCGAAGAGGTAGATGGGCATCGTAAGGAGCACACTCTTGATGAGTGTCATCCCACTACCCGGAGTCAAAATCCTGAATTATACGATTTTAGGGTTTCTGAAAGTGAGAAGTCATTAAGGTGTAAAAGGAACATTTTTGCTTTGGCAAATTCTAATTGTAAGTTTTCAAAAAGTCGTAACAATTTTTAACTCGGTCGTAGGTTTTCTTAGCACAAAAAAAATTATACGGCCTCTCCCATGTTAAACCGAGCTGATTTCTGAAAGTGAAAAGTCATTAAGGTGTAAAATGAACATTTTGGCTTTGGCAAATTCCAATTTTAAGTTTTCAAAAAGTCGTAAGAATTTTTTAATCGGTTTTAGGGTTTTCTTAGCACAAAAAAATTATACGGCCTCTTTCATGTCAAACCGAGCTGTTTTCTGAAAGTGAAAAGTCATTAAGTTGTAAAGGGAAATTTTTGGCTTTGGCAAATTCCAATTTTAAGTTTTCAAAAAGTCGTAAGAATTTTTTACTCGGTTGTAAGGTTTTCTTAGAACAAAAAAAATTATACGGCCTCACCCATGTTAAACCGGCTGATTTCTGAAAGTGAAAAGTCATTAAATTGTAAAGGGAACATTTTGGCTTTGGCAAATTTCAATTTTAAGTTTTCAAAAAGTCGTAAGAATTTTTTACTCAGTTGTAGGGTTTTCTTAGCATAAAAAAATCATACAGCCTCTCTCATGTCAAACCAAGCTGATTTCTTAAAATGAAAAGTAATTAGGGTGTAAAAGGAACATTTTGGCTTTGGCAAATTCAAATTTTAAGTTTTCAAAAACTCGTAAGAATTTTTTACTCGGTTGCCCGGCAGATTTCTGAAAGTAAAAAGTCATTAAGAATTTTTTACTTGGTTTCTTAGCACAAAAAAAATTATACGGCCTCTCTCATGTCAAACCGAGCTGATTTCTGAAAATCAAAAGTCATTAAGGTGTAAAAGGAACATATAGGCTTTGGCAAATTCTAATTTTTAGTTTTCAAAAAGGCGTAAGAATTTTTTACTCGGTTTTAGGGTTTTCTTAGCACAAAAAAAATTATACGGCCTCTCTCATTTCAAACCAGACTGATTTCTGAAATTGAAAAGTCATTAAGGTTTAAAAGGAACATTTTGGCTTTGGCAAATTACAATTTTAAGTTTTCAAAAAGGCGTAAGAATTTTTTACTCGGTTTTAGGTTTATTATACGGCCTCTCTGATGTCAAACCGAGCTGATTTCTGAAAGTCAAAAGTCAATAAAATGGAAAAGGAACATTTTGGCTTTGGCAAATTCTAATTTTAAGTTTTCAAAAAGGCGTAAGAATTTTTTATTCGATTGTAGGGTTTTCTAAGCATAAAAAAAATTATACGACCTCTTTAATGTCAAACCGGGCTGATTTCTCAAAGTGAAAAGTCATTAAGGTGTAAAAGGAACATTTTGGACTTGGCAAATTCCAGTTTTACTCGGTTTTAGGGTTTTCTTAGCACAAAAAAAATTATGCGGCCTCTCTGATGTCAAATCGAGTTGATTTCTGAAAGTCAAAAGTCATTAAGGTGTAAAAGGAAAATTTTGGCTTTAGCAAATTCCAATTTTAAGTTTTCAAAAAGGCGTAAGAATTTTTTACTCGATTTTAGGGATTTCTTAGCACAAAAAAATTATACGACATCTATGATGTCAAACCGAGCTGATTTCTGAAAGTCAAAAGTCATTAAGGTGTAAAAGGAACATTTTGGCTTTGGCAAATTCGAATTTTAAGTTTTCAAAAAGGCATAAGAAATTTTTACTCGGTTTTAGCTTTTTTTAGCACAAAAAAAATTATATTGCATCTCTAATATCCAACCGGGCTGATTTCTGAAAAGTAAAAAGTCATTAAGGTATAAAATGAACATTTTGCCTTTGGCAAATTCTGTTGGGTTTTAGGAACCCGAATAATCTTGGTTTTGATGATCACAAAACTTGAAGAAAAATATGAACATTAAATCAAAATGTGGCATAAAACGAAAAATCATATTTTTTAAACAACATATTTCTCCCCATTTTTGTGTGAATCAAAAAGGAAGACAAATAAAATTTACTCCCCATCAAGGATTGAGATTAAAACTCTCCCCCTTAATTTTAAAATGTTTGAAATTTTGAGCAAGTGAGGAGCAAAAGGGATCTGCTTAAACGAATTAAAAAAAAACAATGCACGTTTAATTTTCGAACAAAAATAACCTCTTTTGATCGGTTTTAGAGCGGGTTATGTCGAGTGTCTTCTGCTCGATTTTGTAACCGAACTCGATAGTGCAATTATTTCAAGAACACGAGCTATTGAAGCTCAAGTTGGTTGAACTCGGGTGTGGAATGACAACCCACCCCCGGAATCGATCCTGACAAGTGGTATCATAGCAGGTTGTTCTTGGAAAGCATTTTAACCTATTTTTTAGCGGATATATTTTAAAATCATTTTCAAAAAATTTCACGAGCATGAAATTATTTTCATAGCATAATTTTCTAAAACTTGGTGTATGCAAATTTTTAGCATAAAAATCAATTTTCATTGCATTCATTTTGCACGAAAATAATTTTAAAAGCTATTTTAAAAGTTCAAATTCTCGTTCAATTTGTTCTAAACTCATTTTAAGTTTAAAATTTTTATTTTGAGATTTTATCTAACAATTTTCGAAGCATTTTAGTTTTTCTGGTAGCTTGCAGCGACTTTGGGAAAATTGGCATAACTTCTTGCTCGGATGTCCAAATGACAAACCGTTTGTTGCATTACAAACTAGACTCATAGAGTATCACAGCGGTATAGGTCTTGCAGCCCAAACTTGCTCGAGGAAAAGCAGTTTATTAGTTCAAGTTGGACTAAGTGTGCTGCCATCGCAGAAAGATGAAATGGACATTGTTGAGTTTTGTCAAAAAAATTCAAATTTGTTGCCAATTATGCCTCATCTATCATGAAAAGAGGTTATTTTTGTTCGAAAATTAAATGTGCATTATTTTTTTTAATTCGTTTTAGCCTATCCCTTTTGCCCCTCACTTGCTCAAATTTTTAAACATTTTAAAATTAAGGGGGAGGTTTAATCTCAATCCTTGAGGGGGAGTAAATTTTATTTGTCTTCCTTTTTTATTCACACAAAAAGGGAGAGAAATATGTTGTTTAAAAAATATGATTTTTCTTGTTATGCAACATTGTGCTTTAATGTTCATATTTTTATTCAAGTTTTGTGATCATAAAAAAGGGGGAGATTGTTGGGTTGTAGGAACCCGAATAATCTTGGTTTTGATGTTAACAAAACTTGTTATTGTGTTGCTAATATATTTCATCAAGTGTGCAGTTCATAGATTATAATTAAGAGCTTGATGAATTACAAAGAAGTAGCTTGAAAATATCAAGCTGGACCAAGACTGAAATCCTGGCAGAGCAGATTGTTTCGATCATATCTCATAGCTCGGATATCTAAATGGCGTGCTTCCAAAGAGGTTGAACAGCCAACTCAAAATAATAAAAGTCATATTTCACAACAGATCGGCTAGTTCGAATGTTATCAAGGAGAAAAGACGCCTGCAAGATCGAGCTGTACCGCGAAGAAACAGCAAGTTGTTACAACAAGCGACTGTCAGTCTGTTGGCTCTCAGCTCGCTTATTGAAACGAGATGATTCAGTATGGGTTGGAAAGCTAAGACAAAGATCTACAAGTCATCTTTGGAAGTCAAAGACTGAGTTGGACGTTAAGATGGCCAAAAAGCTTCTGCAAAACCGAGTGAAATATTCTTACGCCTTTTTGAAAACTCAAAATTGGAATCTGCCAAAGCCAAAATGTTCCATTTACACCTTTTTGACTTTTGACTTTCAGAAATCAGCCTAGTCTAACATCAGACAGGCTGTATATTTTTTTATTCTTCTTGGAAAACCCTAAAACCGAGTGAAAAAATCTTACTCCTTTTTGAAAACTCAAAATTGAAATCTGCCAAAGCCAAAATGTTCCATTTACACCTTTATGACTTTTGACTTTTAGAAATCAGCCCGGTCTGACATCAGATAGGCCGTATAATTTTTTTCTTCTAGGAAAACCCTAAAACCGAGTGAAAAATTCTTACGCCTTTTTGAAAACTCAAAATTGGAATCTGCCAAAGCCAAAATGTTCCATTTACACCTTTATGACTTTTGGCTTTCATAAATCAGTCCGGTCTGACATCAGACAGGACGTATACATTATTTTCTTCTAGGAAAACCCTAAAACCGAGTGAAAAATTCTTACGCCTTTTTGAAAACTCAAAATTGGAATCCGCCAAAGCCAAAAATGTTTCATTTACACCTTTATGACTTTTGACTTTCAGACATCAGCCCGGTCTAACATCAGAGTGGCCGTATAATTTTTTTTTCTTCTAGGAAAACCTAAAACCGAGTAAAAAATTCTTACGCCTTTTTGAAAACTCAAAATTGGAATCTGCCAAAGCCAAAATGTTCCATTTACCCCTTTATGACTTTTGACTTTCATAAATCAGCCTAGTTTGACATCAGAAATGCCGTATAATTTTTTTTCTTCTAGGAAAACCATAAAACAGAGTGAAAAATTCTTACGCCTTTTTGAAAACTCAAAATTGGAATCTGCCAAAGCCAAAATGTTCCATTTACACCTTTATGACTTTTGACATTCAGAAATCAGCCCGTTCTGACATCAGACAGGCCGTATAATTTTTTTTCTTCTAGGAAAACCCTAAAACCGAGTGAAAAATTCTTACGCCTTTTTGAAAACTCAAAAGTGGAATCTGCCAAAGCCAAAATATTCCATTTACAACTTTATGACCTTTGACTTTAGAAATCAGCCCGGTCTGACATCAGAGTGGCCATATAATTTGTTTTCTTCTAGGAAAACCTTAAAATCGAGTGAAAAATTCTTAGGTTTTTCCTAGAAGAAAAAAATTATACGGCCTCTCTGATGTTAGACCAGGTTGATTTCTGAAAGTCAAAAGTCATAAAGGTGTAAATGGAATATTTTGGCTTTGGCAGATTCCACTTTTGAGTTTTCAAAAAGGCTTAAGAATTATTGACTCGGTTTTAGGGTTTTCCAAGAAGAAAAAAAAATTATACGGCCTCTCTGATGTCAGACCAGGATCATTTCTAAAAGTCAAAAGTCATAAAGGTGTAAAAGGAACATTTTGGCTTTTGCAAATTCCAATTTTGAGTTTTCAAAAAGGGGGTAAGAATTTTTTACTCGGTTTTGGGTTTTTATAGCAGGAAAAAAATTATACGACCTCTATGATGTCAGGCCGGGCTGATTTCTGGAAGTCAAAAGCCATATAGGTGTAAAATGAACATTTTGGCTTTGGCATATTCCAATTGTGAGTTTTTAAAAAGGCGTAAGAATTTTTCACTCGGTTTTAGGGTTTTCCTAGAAGAAAAAAATTATACGGCCTCTCTGATTTCAGACCGTGCTGATTTCTGAAAGTCAAAAGTCATAAAGGTGTAAATGGAACATTTTGGCTTTGGCAGATTCCAATTTTGAGTTTTCAAAAAGGCGTAAGAACTTTTCACTCGGTTTTAGGGTTTTCCTAGAAGAAAAAAATTATACGGCCTATCTGATGCCAGACCGGGCTGATTTCTTAAAGTCAAAAGTCATAACGGTGTAAACGGAACATTTTGGCTTTGACAGATTCCAATTTTGAGTTTTCAAAAAGGCGTAAGAATTTTTCACTCGGTTTTAGGTTTTTCCTAGAAGAAAAAAATTATACGGCCTCTCTCATGTTAGACCAGGCTGATTTCTGAAAGTCAAAAGTCATAAATTTGTAAATGGAACATTTTGCCTTTGGCAGATTCCAATTTTGAGTTTTCAAAAAGGCATAAGAATTTTTCACTCGGTTTTATGTTTTTCATAGAAGAAAAAAAATTATACGACCTCTCTAATGCCAGACCGGGCTGATTTCTTAAAGTCAAAAGTCATAACGGTGTAAATTGAACATTTTGGCTTTGGCAGATTCCAATTTTGAGTTTTCAAAAAGGCGTAAGAATTTTTCACTCAGTTTTAGGGTTTTCCTAGAAGAAAAAAAATTATACGGCCTCTCTGATGCCAGACCGGGCTGATTTCTTAAAGTCAAAAGTCATAACGTTGTAAATGGAACATTTTGGCTTTGGCAGATTCCAATTTTGAATTTTCAAAAAGGCGTAGGAAATTTTTCACTCGATTTTAGGGTTTTCCTAGAAGAAAAAAAATTATACGGCCTCTCTGATGTCAGCCGGGGCTGATTTCTGAAAGTCAAAATGCATAACGGTGTAAATGGAACATCTTGGCTTTGGCAGATTCCAATTTTGAGTTTTCAAAAAGGCGTTAGAATTTTTCACTCGGTTTTATGGTTTTCCTAGAAGAAAAAAATTTATACGGCCTCTCTGATGTCAGACCGGGCTGATTTCTGAAAGTCAAAAGTCATAAAGGTGTAAATGGAACATTTTGGCTTTGGCAGATTCTAATTTTGAGTTTTCAAAAAGGCGTAAAAAATTTTCACTCGGTTTTAGGGTTTTCCTAGAAGAAAAAAATTATACAGCCTCTCTGATGTCAGCCCGGGCTGATTTCTGAAATTCAAAAGTCATAACGGTGTAAATGGAACATTTTGATTGGGAATGATTTAATGGTTAAGGTGAACAAATATGTAGGAAAAGGTGAAGAAATTAAGCTAAAATGATGGAAGAAGGGAGAAAGTTGAAGAAAAGAGGAAAAACCGGAATCCAAGACACATGTCACTCCTTTCTACTCGATTTTATTCATGTTTGAGACTTATTTTTGGAGTATGATCAACATAAATTTGTAGAACTTTCAGTTATCTACGCGTGGACAACTACTTCGCTTAATTCGGAGATCGTATGAAGAAGTTATGACCAATGCAAGTCGATCGCCAAAAGCTGAAAAGTGAGCAGAAAACATTCTGGTTTGGTCGAACGATCGAGCAGAATGCTCGATCAATCGAGCAAGACTGAAAAATGAGCGAAAATGTTACTGTCCAGCTCGATCGATCGGCCCCTTTTTCTCGATCGATATACCGGGATGCGTGTTATATTTTTGTGTTAATATTTTCTGTTTGTTTTTTCTTTCTCTTTTTTTTCCCTTCTTTCTTTCCCCATTGTGCTACTTTGGTTTGTTCGTGATTACAGGTAAACGTCTAACCGCGAACCACTTAGGCATACTGATTGCCATGGCAGATTATAGGAGCTTGGACGAATTGGCATATCTTGTGCAACAACTTGGCGTAGGGAATGGACAAAGTGCATACAACTCAAGTTGGAGTGATCATCCAAATTTTAACTATGACAATCAATGGATGAGCCCACCTCCACCTTACATGAAGTCCACCCTACCGCCATACATACCACAATACCCACCATAGCCACAACAACCTCAATACCATAACCCTGGTGAGTCTTTAGAGGATCTTGTTTCAACACTTAATGATAGTACTTTGCAATTTCAATAGGAATTCAGGGCTAGCACTCAGAATTTGGGTAACCAGATGGAGCAACTAATAAGATCGGCCGATCGGGTAGCAGCACAAAGGGAGACCATGATTGCATTCGAATCATAGAGTGATAAAGAAGAGGAGACTATGGAGAATGTGGCTAGAAGAGGAGACACATGTGCCAATAGAAGAAAATGAGTTTGTACATCCTACAACTCCTCAAGGTATGTTTCCAACTGAGAGCTATGTTGAATACTTAGATGAATCATGTGTTGTGGCAGAGGAGTCGGCGAAAGAGTACTGTGACGAAATGAATCTTTGGACTATTTTTTCAAAGACAACTTCATCTTGGACAGTGGCAAAGAGATAGAAACTCCAGAAACGATGGTAATGAGGCCATCAATACTTGAAGAACAAATAGAGGTCGAGGTGGATGGCAAGGAATCTCACCATAATGATATTCCCAAAGGCGAGCATAAGGGACAACAAGTTAAAGGATGCCATGAGGTAGATTTTGATCGACCTCAACTGACTTCTTTGGAGGAAGGCGACATAGTGAAAAGACGAAAGCCATCCAAGAGGTTCAAGGCGAATAGGCATCGCCTTAAGCACGAGCACTGGCGTCGGGCCACCGACGTTAAACAGAGGCGCTGCTTGGGAGGCAACCCAAGAGAAGTTAGTTTCATTTTTCATTTTTCCTTTTTATTTTTTTATCGCTTTCTTAGTTAGACTTTTCTCTTTCCTTACAATTTTGACTTACATTGAGGACAATGTAAGATTTAAGTATGGGGGGATTAGTGGTGTGTTATTGCTTTTCTATTACAAAAATACAAAAAAAATCGAAAAATTTGAAAATTTTGAGCTCATAGTTAGTAATGAACGCATGCTGAGAATCACTAGCCCATGATGAAACCTAATTGATGACATGCATGTTTTTAAACATAGGTGAATTGTTAACCTTGGAACACTTTAAACTCTAATGCAACTTATGCTTTGACATAGTAGTTGAATATTTTGAGCACGAATCTGTCATAACTTGTGAAGTGTGCATAGCTGAGTGAAGATTGTGTGAATTTGTGATAGTCTTAGGAAGTTTCTAATACATGCTAGAACTTAACTACATGCTCTTTGAGGCGTATGTCTAGACTAATTGCGAACATGAAAGTGATATAGGCGCCTTTGATGCGTTTGAGCCTTTCAAGCCTACCATGTAAAGAAAATCAATCACTCGTACCGTTTGTGAGCTTTAATGCAAAAGAATGGTTGTATGTTAAGCATACAAACAACATCCATTCGACATTCTTTGACTAGCTTATCATCCGTCCCTAATAAGCCTAAATGTGATTTTAACTCACACTTTTGAAGGGAGTATGATGTGTTTCATTCACATGCACTTATGTATTCATTGATTCATATGTTTTGAGCTTCACTGTCAAAAGAATGAAATGCATGAAAGAAAAAGGGATGTCTTGAAAAGAACTAATACAAATATGACTCCAAGGGGAGCCAAGGCACAAAAGATGAAAAAATGATTAAAGTTTACATTGCAATAATCATGCAAGAAGTGAACCTAGTTATTGTGCATATCATTATACTCTCTTGTTTGATACACCTTACCCTTTCTTTCATAAGCCAATACCTAGGCCAAGCTACAAGGTAGTAAATACCTACTTGATTTGTGTTTGCAAGTGGCTAAAATAGTGGAGATGAGTGTGCAAGTGAGCTTATACTTGTGTTGGTGTACAACTTGAGCTATTGTGGGTTTACATTTATTTGATCTATAATTTGTACTTGACACTTGTTTATAACCACACACACACGTTCGCTACTTTGTTAAGTATGAGATGTCTAGGGATTGAACTTGTTCCACTGTTAATTTTTCATCACCTTTCATTATTGTGCATGTTTAAAATTGTTGAGGCATTAAAGTGAGGATAAGTTAGTTTGTTATGATGCTATGAGCCAACAAAAATATTGTAGTTTTGTCTGATTTACTCGAGGTCGAGTAAAGTTTAAGTATGTGGGTATTTGATGTGTCTAGAAATAGACACGTTTTATGCGCTTAACTGTCAATGATTGGGAATAATTAAATGGTTAATTTGATGTTTATGGCTCCTAATCATACATTTGGTAATATGTAGGAAAAGGTGAAGAAATCGAGCTAAAATGATGGAAGAAGGAAGAAAGTTGAAGAAAAGAGGAAAACCCGGAATCCAAGACACATGCCACTCCTTTCTACTCGATTTTATTCATGTTCGAAACTTATTTTTGGAGTATGATCAACATAAATTTGTAGAACTTTCAGTTATCTACGCGTGGACAGCTAATTCGCTTAATTCGGAAATCGTATGAAGAAGTTATGACCAATGCAAGTTGATCGCCAAGCTGAAAAGTGAGCAGAAAACATTCTGGTTTGGTCGACCGATCGAGCAGAATGCTCGATCAATCGAGCAAGGCTGAAAAATGAGCGAAAAGGTACTGTCCAGCTCGATCGATCGGCCCCTTTTTCTCGATCGATATACCAGAGTTTTGAAAAACATGAAAACATGATTTCTTTCCTTCCAACTTGGATTATACCCCACCTCCTAGCCTCCCTATATAATATACTCGAAATATCAGACCTAAAAACATCTAGATAGAGTAGGAAGAATAGTTTAGACTAGTTTTAAATTTTTATTTCAATTTTGTTGAAGAACGC
The DNA here is from genome assembly GCA_907163345.1 of Haberlea rhodopensis. Taxonomy (NCBI): domain Eukaryota; kingdom Viridiplantae; phylum Streptophyta; class Magnoliopsida; order Lamiales; family Gesneriaceae; genus Haberlea; species Haberlea rhodopensis. The sequence continues at coordinate 44,077 of CAJQUN010001481.1, forward strand.
TACGAAGATCGAAGCGAAGGCGGGATTGACGACCTCGACGAGCGGAGATCGGATTAGTTTTCTTTCCTTTGTTTTTATTTATCGTTTTGCTTTTATTATGCGTAGCTAGTTTTTAATTCTTGGTTGAGGAAGACTAATACCTTGGATTTATTTATCTTGGAGAGATTTATACGCTTTTGTATATCGATTTTATTGAATATCATTGTTTTTCTGATTTTATTGATATGATTTGTGTTTGTTTATTGGATTGACTGTAATACCCCCGAAATGTTTATATGTTTATGTGTTAACATATATGATTATGATATGTTTAAGGGTTGTGGTGCATTTAAGTTGGGGTTATATTTATGTTATGATGATATGATTTAGGGGGCATGTTAGGTGTTTTAAGGGATGTATTAATTAAGTAATGTTATGAAATATCGAGCGAGGATATTTTAATACATCGTGCTAAATACCGGGGCACAATTAAACACCACATCCCATGCCACCCACAACCCCAATAACCGGCCACCCTCCCCCACTTGACCAACCCATACCCCATCATTTCTTTCAACCCATCCCTCCTTCCCCAATCATTCTCCTCTCTCTCCCCTTTCTTCTGCATAAAAAAAAACGTCCCCCTAAGCTGCAGGAAGGAAGGATTTAAGTTGTGGATTAATGTGGGAAGAAGAGGGGTAAGGTTTTAATACTCTGTTTTCTGGAAGTTTGGTTAAGTTTGGGTTTGGTTGGGTGATTTTCATGCATGCTAGTATAGGTTTGGTCGAGACCTTGGTATGAGTACTTGCATGAAAGTATTTTGTAGCCCCTAGCATGTTTGTTCGAGCATGTTACATGTTTTATGTGTTAGATTTGTTGGTATGAAAATAGGTGCTCGAAAATCTGGGTAAGATTATAATTGCCCTGTTTTCTGTAAATTTGGATGAGATCAAAGTCTATGATGATGTTATGATGCATGCTAGCTTAGGTTTTGTGAAACCTTTGATTTAAGTGCTTACATAGAAGTTTTATGAAGTTACTAGCATGTTTGTTTGAGCAAGTTTTATGTGTTATGAAGTATGTTGCTTGCTATGAAAAGCAGTGCTCGAAAATCTGGGAAATCCCGATTTTTCAGAGTGCTCGATCGATCGAGATTTTAGTCCCGATCGATCAAGCGAGGCAGAACGATTGGTATAAGTTTTGAGAGTCAGGGACCGATCGATCGAAGGATATACCGATCGATCGGTGAAACTTGTCGATCGATCGATATTTCCTTCCGATCGATCGATCGAGGCAGTGTGCTTGGGCACTGTTTTAGCATGTTTTCTCGATCGATCGAGATTTTGGTGCCGATCGATCGAGAGAGGCAGAATCTTGGCAAATATGTTTAATTGATTTATTTTGAAGAATTTTGGCAATGATTCATGAAATGGTATCTAATATAGTATATTGTGGTTATGTAGAACCATCCCAGGTACCAGCACAATCAAGGAGATAAAGTCTATTGACTCCTCCACCTTTTGAAAAGGTACGTAAGAAACGTACGGGCATCGGACGGTAACACATTCCTATGCTATGACTACGCAATAATTGTATAAGTATTTACGATGTTTTATGATGATGATTATGATAAGTAAGTTACAAGATGATGATGATACAAGATGATGATGATTATAAGATGATGATGTTTATAAGATGATGATGTTATGATATGATGATGATGATGTATGTATGTTTATCTATGTTATTGAATGGTTGAGTGTTCTGGTGGTTGTTATGGGAAAGCGAGGAAGGTACTTACCGCTGACATAGCTAGCAAGGAGATTACATCAACTATCAAGGTGTAGCGAGGGGTAATCACAGTACCGCTATATGTCGAAGCGAGGGGGCCAATTGTTCCGCTGTTCCTCGACGGGTAATTTGCCAAAGTACTTCATACTCATTTTTCCCCTTTAACTACCAGTCTACAACCCTTTGTCGTTACTTTTTGGAGTAATATTGTGTCCGATGCGACATATGCTATCCTAGATGCATACCATAGGCGCCCATTTTTGCTCTTCTAAATTTCACTGTGAAGGGCTACTATGGTTCGTCTCTAACATCTCTTTTGTACAAAATTATAATCGCTATTGCATACATTTGTCTCATTCATCTTATGTTGTTTATAGGTTTATCTCTTAGCTCCACATCTTCTTCAATTGTGTTGAGCAATATGGCCAACGAGACATTCATAGAAATGCAAGCATGGTCAGACTTTTCACCATGCATTTTCGTTGTGTAGATGCTTACAATATGCTTCATTTGCACTATCGTTTGTTTAATTATACAGGCGCGTGGAACAAAAATTACTCATTGACGACATGGTTCAAAAGGGTGGCTTTTTCGAGGAGAAGATTGGTCATACAACAGGGGACGCACCACCGATAAATACTATTTCAGAAGTTCTTCAATCAGATAAGGTTGCTTGACTTATTTGAATCTCTTGATTTTTTTTTTCCCCCGAAATAGTCCCAAGGATAATCAACTGTGTTCATTTTATTTCCACTCCTTCAGCTTGGCATGTTCAATGTTAAAGTAAAGGCAAGCGTTGGCAACGAAACGCAAAGCTTTGTTTATATGTGTTGCGAAGAATGTCGATATGGGATTAATGTTGATTATAATGATTTGTTCAATTGTAATACATGTCAAGCCAATAGAATTGCCAAGCGTATGTAACAAATACACCCCACTTTACGTTCAGGCTTCTCACGAAGTTTGTATAATGCCTGCATTTGTACGGGTTACGGATTTCTTGCAGATTTAGATTCTGTTTAGCTGTTCCAAGATGAGACAGGGTCATTGAAACTCACGATATTTGGGAAAGATGGAGAAACAATTCTTGGGCTGTCTGAAAAGGAGTTCTATGCACAAACTATCAAGGTAACAACTGGCATACTTCACACCATAACTCCTCTTTCACGACATATATAACTTATAAATTGTTAAACATGCAATTTATCTTGGTTTAGGATGGTACACCTCCAATCCATTCCGTCAATTCCAAGCTAAAGGACCTTGTTATTTTCATGAAAATACGTTCAAGCCTTTTCAAAAGTCCTGTAGGGTCTTCCTACCTTAACATCATAAGCAAGAAATAATTAGGGCTAAACATGCATCACAGACAGCTTAGGGCTCCGGTTATTACGTGAGTTATTAGAATTACAGGCCAAAATAAAACTTCAAGCAAATTAATTACATTCTCAAATGAATGGCGCTATAGAATTATACTACTCCTGGAGTAAAGACTATACCAAATCTTGAATCCTAATTCATAAGGCATCTCGAAGCTCACTTCTTCAACCCTGCCCATAGCCCTCCAAATCCAAATGTGTACCTACAGGAACAACCCATCGTGAGCATGTACATCATTACTCAACATCATAGGGTAATGGCATATAAATAAATACATGAAGTAAATGGGTAACGTATACTTCCTGGTTAATCGCATTAACCCTCTTTGGTTGTCCCTGTTTCATAGTCATGCATATAATCGTTAGTTCTCGGCATAAATGATTAAAATCATACTTCACATATATGATCAAATCAAACTATGTTAATTAGAAGTGGAACTGTCCCGGTCCTATTATGACAGCGGCACAATTGGTCCCCTCGCTCGACATAACACATCGTATGATACCCATCGCTACGCCTTGATAGCGGATGTACCCCATCGCTCAGCGGATGATACCCCTCGCTACACCTTGATAGCGGATGTACCCCATCGCTCAGTTATGTGAGCGGCAAGACCTTCCTCGCTTGCCCATAATAACCACCGGACATTCAACCATTCTTAATAACATAGTTTCATATTCATCATAAACATCATAGCATCTCATAGACATCATCATCTTGTAAACATCATTATCATATAAGCATTATCATCTTATAGTCATCAACGTCTCATCATAATCGTTATAGTAACGTCATATCATCTTCTTTTATCATAACATCATCGTAAGCATTTTGTCATCTCTATTCATCATATAATCATCTTTATTCATCATAACATCATCGAAGTGTCTTATCATCTTTATTCGTCATAAAATCATCTTCGTTTATCATAACATCATCTTAAACATCTTATCGTCTTTATTCATTATAAAATCATCTTCATCGTGAACTTACTTATCATAACATCATCTTAATCATCTTATCATCTTTATTCATTATAAAATCATCTTCATCGTGAACTTACTTATCATAACATCATCTTAAACATCTTATCCTCTTCATTCATTATAAAATCATCTTCATCGTGAACTTACTTATCATAACATCATCTTAAACATCTTATCCTCTTCATTCATTATACACATCATCATGGCATCGTAAATTCTTATGTAATCATAGTATGATCCTAATATAGGAGTATGTCCTCTTACCATATGGGCATCTTACCCTGTGGCATCTTACCACATAATCAAATCGGATGGCCTCTTACCATATGTGCATCTTACCCCGTGGCATCTTACCACATAATAAACATCGTATCACGTCATCATAAACATCATCATTATAAGCATCATCATCATAAACATCATCATCATAAATACTTATGAAATCAATACATAGTCATAGTTAGGAGTGTGTTACCGTCCGATGCCCGTACGCTTCTTACGTAGCTTAATTCCGAAAGTGGAGAGATTGTAGAACTCTATCTCCTTGAAGTTGTGGGTACCTGGGATGGTTCTACACAACCATACAAATCGATATTAGAAGCTAAATATAGTCCAATATCCAAAAATCCCACAAAAATATCCAAAAACAACAATTTTGGTGTCTCGCGATCGATCGCCATATAGCCCCGATCGATCGCGAGACTACACTGCCTCGCCCAACAAAATTTTACAATTCGCGATCGATCGCCGAGTTTGCGCCGATCGATCGCGACATCGCCGATCGATCGCGCCAAACTCGCGATCGATCGCTGAAGGCTACTGCCTTCTCCCCTGTAGCTCGCGATCGATCGGTGGAAGGTGCCGATCGATCGCCGAGTCCTGTAGGTCCGATTTTCGGGCACTATTCATCCTTCTTCTTCCCCAACTCAAACAAACTCAAATATTAAAACACCAACCATACCAAATCACTACAAATCTTCAATAAACATCTTCATATAACCATAAATCATACCCCAACCATAAACAATATATACCCAAAACAAACCCACATAAAGCATTAAAAACTAACCCATTTCAACACCAAACATCATAAAACTTTTAGGAATGGTTCCATACCTCTTGTAGGCTCCAAATCCTAACAAAGATCACACAAATAAAGTTTTTGTGAAGCTTTCTTCTTCCTTCCTTGGTGATTTCGAAAATGGGAGATGGGTTAGGGTTGAGGAATGAATTGGGGATTTTAAAAGTGATTGGTAAAGTAAGTGGGTATAGAGGGAAAAGGGGGTTATAAGGTTAATATTAAAATTATACCCCAAGGTTAACATGATGTATAAAAACACCCCAACATGGTATTTTAAAAGCATTTACAAAAAATGCATTAAACTTCCACTAAATCATGCTTTCCTCATAATTAACCATCAACATAGTTAAATCATGTTAACACCTTATTTTCTAACATGCATAACATGCACCCTGAAATGCAAACCCCGGGTCACGCCTATCATGTGATTAAGCATTTCAACATGATAATTAATTTCAACACATAAATCAATTATCAACATAATTTATCATATTAACATCATTAATGCTCAAATTGCATATAATTAATTTTGGGGCATTACAAGTCCAAATGGGAAGGAAACGACATTATATAGTTTGTTAGTTATGGAATTTGCTGAAAACTTGTCTGGTACGGATCCCTCTCTAACACTAACCCCAACAAAACATATATCTCTCTCTTCCGTAAGCACCCAAAAAATTAAAGGTACTTCTCTATAAACAAAGTGATTGGACCATTATGATAATCCCTTATTATGCAACCGCAACAACATCACATGAGATTTACCTGGTATGGGTTGCTCAACTAAAAAAAACCGGACTTTGGTTCCTCAGTCATTTCATCGGATAAGGATACTGTTCCATTTAATTCAGAGAGCTCGATGGAAACATGTGGAGAAGGTAAAGCATTCATTGTCCATCTCCCACATGAACTTTTGCACCAATTTATCTGCTACATGTGGTATGCTAAACTATGTTTCAATATAATATATAGAAGATCTTTGAAAAAAAACCAAATCAGGAAAAAAGACGATATGCTGGACAAGGCAGGCAAGTTATTCTACTGATGGATAACTATTATATTTTTACCAATGGGCCTTATATGTTACAATACCAAAGACGAAATATAAATCAAATAGTCATTACATACAGATACGGCGAAAGTTGCTAAACCGTTTGAGGATGCCACTTTCAGTCCCATTGATCTGCATGACGATTTTTCTAACGATGGTGAGATTAGTATTTCAGGTCATTAATTTTTTTGAATCATTCAAAAGCAAATAAAAATTGCCATATCCTATTCGATGATTTGTTAGTATTAATATGTGAACAGATTTCATCCAAACAAACAAACTGCGACGCTTGTCCAACAAAAAGATTCCTGCAAAAGAAATGCCTGACAAACATCATCGGCCCAGAAATGATGATCCTGACTTGAAAACAAGTATGTTATTAAGAAATACTCTTTCTTACTATAGTTAATATCACTCAACATGTCTAGAAAAAAGGCCTAAGTTTGCTCAATCTTTTATTATATGTCTAAATTGTGCAGCTTACGACCAAGTGCAAAAAAACTTAGTCGAGAATTTGGAAAAAAATATTCCCAACAAAGTACTCACAACGTTACTTTTGATTAAACCATAAATTCTCACTTGACCTCGTTATTTTTTTCGTAATCAAACTGCCATGGTCAATAAGATATCATTGTTTATGTAACCGAAAAAATATGTTGTGTAGTGGACAAGCCAAAGAAAAAGCGCATTAAGAAAAGATCTTTGCAACAAGTTTTGCTCGATGACATCTCTGGAGATGAGATTAATGCTGGTATAAAGACTGGACAAAAAGAAGGTACCACATAAGGTTGGCACTTTAAAGCTAACAACATCTATTTGTAGTTTTTGCTTATATTCATAAAGACTGAACATTGTATGTATGTTTCTATTTTGTAGATGATTTTGCGTCGATAAAAGACATAAAGATGTCCACAAGAGGGAGAATGATCAAGCTAATTGTTTGACTCGATCCCCCTGCTGTATTGTACGGGCCATATTTTGCATTTTGAAGTGCCCGGTTATTTTTTGTAACCTATTACATATCTATTGTGTATGCTTGGAATCAAGACGTTTGCTTATATGTGTGGTCTTTTGTGTTAAACAAGTACAAAAACATCTTTTTTATTTATGTAATCTAATCATTAGTATGTTCTTAGAGATTCTTTTACCCGAAAGATAATTGTCCTTGCTTAGTTTCCTATCCATTTGTACTTTTAAGTATTCCATTACTTTCTTGTGCATTTGCACTTTTGAGTATTAGTTTTTCTTACTGATCCATAGTACATATGTATGCTTGCTATGCGGAGTCAAAATGAATATTTCCTATTCGGTAAGTCCTCTTTTTTCCTCCCATTTTTCACAACATCTTGTGTGTACATTAATAATCCTTGTTTAAGGATTTTTTCCTGATGTTTGCCTTTGTGACAATATCTTGTTAGATGGAATATTTACCGTCAAACTTTGCAGTAAGAGACTATGGATACTGCATTATCCCAGTGTAAGCTTTTATTTTCCCTGTCTCATTTCCCAGGTTTTACTGAGCTCCCCATTATTGTGCACTGAGTATTGATCCAATTTAGTGTAGGTTTTACTGAGCTCTCACCCAATTTAACCTCAATTTATTGCTGGTCAACTGTAAATCACGAAAGACAATTTACACGAAAGACAAGATTGGATAACTACATTAACTAGAGAGAATGTCAACACATGGCAAAATATGATTAATTTGTTGATACTTTGAATAAGATTGCTCTTAACTTTCATAAAATACGTGGGTCCTGTCAATTTGCCTTTGATTTGTCCCCCTCTTCGGTACACATATACTGAAGCTGATAATTTACGTGATGATGTTCCTGAAATATTTGATAATAGGTAAGTTTATTTATTTTCCATCTACATGTCCGAAAAGAGATTAAACTCAATGTAAATGAAGAATTTTTTTTTCTCTTGCTACTTTGATGGGTAATTTTCGGGGTTTGGGGAACAAAATAAAAGGTTTAAGCTGAATGGAAAATCTCATGGGTTTGCATATTTAAAGTGTGTTGTTAATAACTTTGTGGGGGTTGTTGTAGTTCAATTAGGTTACTTGGTTTCGGTTAATTTTTGTCTTTTTAATTCATAAATTGAATGTTGTTCCAACTGATTTGGTTCAAATTATTAATTTGCTACTGTGCATTCATAAATTGCCACATTTGTTTGCCATGTTGATACTATTTTTTCATGCTTAGAATAGGATGGGCCCTTGATCCTGAATACGTGTTTTTTGGTCTGTATAAGAGACTTATGGTACAAGCTTGATCATTGACACAACCATAGTGGACATGCAAAAAAGATGAAGGGTCCTGCTGGTTTTTCCTATCTGGTCTTTGTCAAATACGACATGTTTACATATTATTTTATGGTTGAATAATCTCGTATGGTTGTGATAGGGAAGCAAAAAATCTTAAACATTTTTCATAGAAGTTATTTTTACAAATGCATACGACATTATTTAAATTTGTGTTTTGTGGTGGAGTGTATCCAGCTCGTTGTAATCTTTTGGTTCAATTGTTGCATGAGTCTGCAAACTGCTTGTGAGTTTTGTTTTTTTTTTTTTGCTCTCTTTGCTAGGCTTTACATCTTTTTTAAATCTGAGCTTTTTACAGGGTGGTGGATATCGGTATTTCCCAGCCCCGTTAAGTGGATTTTCTATCACATAGATAATGATGATTCCCTATTTTTAGCAAGTTAGCTACATATTGTCCAACATATAATCGTTTACATCAACTATCTAATGGCTTCTACTGATGAATTCTAAATCTAAAAATTAATTGAAACTGGGAAAAACATTACCAATATTTTGGTATCTTGCACCGCGCTTTACGCGGTGCCGAAGAAACTAGTATATATATACATATGATGCGCAAAGAGTCTTGTACACGAGGATGAAATGTAATCTAATTCTGTACTTGGAAAAAGTCTTGTGCAAGAAAATGAAATGAAGGCTTCCCGCGCCTTGGATACTACACTATGTGTGCAATTTTTAGTTTATGTTTAAATTTGTGGAGATTTGTTTAATGTATTTTATTGTAGCATATTTACTAGGAAGTGGTGAAATTTAAATTTGGTGTTGTTGGATATGATCGTGTTTAATAGTGTGGATGTTCATAACTTTTCCCTTCGACACTCGTGAAGATAAAACACATCAGTTAGATCAACTTATATATAAAATATGATCAACTTATATATAAAATATGATTTTCCAAGTTGTTTCCAGAATTCAGTTTCCAAGTTATTTCCAGAACTCAGTTTCCAAGTTATTTCCAGAACTCAATGTTTATTTCATCTAAGTCTAAGACTCTACAAGGATTGTCTAGGTGAATTATATGGGGACAATGATGTGCTACAGTTATAAACTAGTTTTAGTGGACTATATATATTGAATTCAATAAATGGATTTTAACCCATCTTAAATTCATATTTTTTAAAATAGTATTATATATTCCTAAAAGGGGTATTTTAGGATTTTTAAATTATGAAGATCATTTTTAAAACTATTTAATAAATAAGGCTATTTTTAAAAAATATGGATGTAAGATGGGTTAGAATCCTTAATTTCTCATTTTCTAAACTAACTATTGTAAACAAACAAATATCGGCACACATATATTAAATGTATTTAGCAATATATATGATAATGACATTAGAAATTCAGCATATAAACAAATATCGGCACACATATATTAAATGTATTTAGCAATATATATGATAATGACATTAGAAATTCAGCATAAAAAATATAAATACTCAACATTATTCTACAATCATTCGTCATCACCTATGTCAACAAATATATCTTAAAAAATAGTAAAGAGAAATAAATAGTGAAGAAATAAATATCATTTACAACAAAGCAAGTTTCTATGTTGTGGAGCAATAATTGTCCTTATTTGGAGACATGGCACTTGAGCATTGTAAGGCTTAAAAGATTTGAGTTATATTATTATCATCAACTATAACTTTTAGTAAAGTGACAAGCGTTTGATATAACAATTGATATCAGAGTCAAGGTCAAGGTTCGATTATCATGAGTTGCAAGGTAATGCAATCAAAACGTAGCGCTTGATTTGAGTTGCAGTGGTACCATCAGCTATCAATAAGCGCTTGACAAGACATTCTATAAGTTACAAAGTCGTAGTAAATTATGTTATTAACAAAGTCTAATATATATTTTTATATTTCTAAAGCCGCTTTGGTTTGGATTATTTTCATCTAAACTTTAAACCAAACTATTTTTTGGATTTGGTTAATTTTAAAAATCAATCCAAACCAATGTTTGGATTGGCCTTTCGATTTTATTTGGTTTGATTGAGTTTCACCATAGTGTTACTCGCTAGTTTTTTTAAAATGAGAGAACAAGCTGATAACTGAACATGCTTTAGCAGACAGAAAAATAAAGCATATCAGACATACAGAAGCCCTTCTCCATTGGAATATGAGAGACGTACTTCACATATATACTAACTATTCCTTTTGGGAAAGGAACAGATTGACTATTTTAGATAGGACGGGAGGAATTGGAAAATAAATAGAAATCGCAAGTAAACAGGTGATGATGCATGCATGATGTAGTACGTTATTAAATAAATCATCATATGTCTCCGTTTCTCTTGCACTCCAAAGGAATCGTGGGGTATCTGGCCCGATCATTACAGTAGTTATAAATCGTGTGCTTATCACGAACCCAGCGGAGGCGTCGCCATTGGTAGGAATCGAGGTCTTGGAATTCTCTTTGGTCCCACCAGCGCTTGCCCTGCGTATCGCAAAATTTGGCCTGCACAGAGGCCTCACACCCATCGACATGGAAGCCCTTGTACGAAGCAACAAATGGTGCCTTGGACCAGTCAGTTTTCTCGAGTCCGCCCCTTGTTGCCCAGTCATCTGCGTTCCACAAGCTTGAGTACAATTTCATGGGCTGGTTGAATGGAAACTTCACTCCTAAATCTTTGCTGTTCTTGAACACCCTGATTGGAACATCGTCCACCAGGAATCTGCATCAACAGTTTGGAAAACCTTTTCAATAATATAAAGTTATTTTAGTAAATGCACACAATAAAATACACACGTTAGGTGTATGGGTATGTTTACCATTGTTTATTCAAAATACTTTTATGTTGTTTTTACTTAAAGTTGGAAAAAGTTGTTTTTAAATAGAAGGATTAAGTGTTTGCTATTAACATAAAAAAACAGCTTAATGAACTTCAAATTATTATAAATTGTCATCACACAAATAAAAGCGTTGAAACGAATCACATGACATTTTCTATGCTTTTACCTACTTATTTTAGAGAAGCAATAAAATAAAATACTCACAATCTATTTTTTTTTTCTGAAAAACATATAAGCAGTTTTGAAAATCAATCGAAAACACCCGCTAATTATGCTAGTGCCTACAGTGTTTTTAGTACCAAAATTTAACTTATTATATTCCTACTACAGATAATGAATATTTTGTTGGAATTTGACCCTCCAAATTCACCCCCACCCTCCGGATCTGCATATTTTACGGAAAAGGAAGCAAAAGGATAAATAATAACGACACAAGGATTTACCGTTGAAAACTTTCAAATCAGGAGAAAAACCACAGGACCAGATAAGAAAATACAATATATGGAAAATTATTACAACCACACAATTTTTCTTCTCACCTCAAACACACCCGCAAAGCTTTCACACTAGCCACACTGTATAATTCACACATCTCCCTTTACAAGAGAGACACCTAATAAAAATATTTTCTGATGTGGAAGCTCAGTCACAGCTGCAACCACAGAGCATACTAAGAATTTTACTAGATTCTAAAACAAGAAAGGATTTATATAAAGCCAAAATTTGCTAAACAAGCTATTGATTAGTGCACTTAAATCAAAGATCTCAAGCTTATATACTAAAAAATATTTGGCCCTGGGTGACGTGAGATGAGAAAAAAGCCAAACCAACATATTTTATAATAATAAAAAAACTTTCAATCTTTAATTTTTTTACTTTTTTTAATTACTTCATTTATCTATAAAAGCTAAATCGAATACGATTGAACCATCAATGTCAAAATCAAAATCGTGATTGCAAGAGAAATATATGTATAAAAAAAAAAAGCGCCTGCGGTGGAAAAAGTAGATTACTTACACAATCTGGTAGAGATTCCATAAGATAGAGTATGTGTGGTACTTTTGGGTAGGATCAAACCAAAGAAATATTCTTTGTTCTTTGTCTCCCTTACCCCCTGTGTATACATTGGTCTGTAAGATGTATGGTTGGCCAGTTCTGTTCCCCAAGAACTCGAAGTCTATTTCATCATGCTCGGAGTTTTGAGAAGATAGCTGCCCAGCACAAAAAGGAGAAAAAACATAAATTGACAGATCAATCAAAAGCATCCATGAAACAGATATGAGAAAAATAATATAAAATGTATACATTCCTAGCAAATAAGAGTGCCACAAATGGAGATAAAAGGGCCTGGAAATGGTTTCTTGACAGGACAGTTCGAATTTCAAAACGAGGTATAGTAATTCCAGAAATATGGCATTGAGTATACAGGAACTTAAAAAACTTGAGCGGTCTTTAGTGCTGTTTTGAGGATCAGTTTCAGGTTAAAGTGACTTACGTAAAAGGCGGTGACTGTACCAGCAGAATCCCCAGGAACCATCTTAATGTGCATACTAAAGTGCCCAAAAAGGTAAGAACCCTTTGACTGGAATCCCGTGCCTATACCAAAAAATCAGGAAAAATCATTTTCAAATGAAAGGATACCGTTGGCAGAGGTGAGGTTAATTAACACACCCGTGTACTTGTCAAGATAGAGCTGAATCTCCGAACCACCATTAAAGTACTTGATGTGATCAAAAGCCCATGTGGGCACGTAGTTCCTGCCAAAGGGCACCTCCACTGGTATCCTCGGTGCTTTCCCACCTGCTACTGACATCAACATCAACAAACCATATGGCATACAACACAAGTGATGGAAGGCCATCTTCTGCAATTCGGATCAAACGTGATCAATTTAAATCAATGCGAAGAAGAGAATAAACCTCTTCGATCTGATAAATGAAGGAGATGCAAATAAGCAGAGATTTGTAGAGGCTGAGGAGTAGACGTCTATATATAGACAGGGCTCGATACTTACGCTCGGTTATCTAAGACTCCGGTTTTTTTCTCTATTAGTGCAATTTTAAATGCCCATTATCAATTTATGACCGATGCAACAAAAAGTTATGCCCCCAACCCCCCACGTTCTTCCTGCGGTCCCCACATGGACTACCAAAGTTAGGTGGAGGAAAAGCGTAATTGAATATTTTCAATAATATAAATTAAAAAAAATTATTTATACTTTTTTAAACATAAAAAAAATATCGGCTTCATCTTTATTTATTTTTAGAAATTTACCACTGCACCAAAGATAGGAAAGCTTGTTCCAACAAGCTACTCACCCAAGAGATGAGAAATGCAGAAGAATTCAGAACGAAGAAAAAGAATTCACATTTTAAATTCAAGATTCAATATTACTGATATCCCTAGTAAGAGGTCAGTACGGCCTCAACCCTAATTTTATGGGCATGACCCGACCTTGCCCCGTCCGTTGCTGCGCAGTCCCACCCCGTTGGATACCATGATGCTCCAGATCCAAGCCTGTCCTAATGAACCCAGCGCGTAACCTAAACCTTAGCTCAGTCTTAGCCTCCACCCCCAGCCCACCGATGCGACCCCGGCCGCCTCACATGAGTCGCACGATGTAACCGAGCTGGAGTGACAACTCAGGGCGGATCCCTTGGCCCCTGTTATGCTCAGCGTCGGCAGTGCCATCGCGGGCACTAGAGTAGTCCCTCGTCCGAGTTATCTGTAACTGATTTTGTCCTAGAACAGGGGACTACGCCTAAATAAGCCAATCAAAAAGTGACCAGTACCCAGGAAATATTTTGTAGTACTATCAAGATCTCGCCGGTAGGATGTCGTACGGTGTGTACAGTATTTGTCGGTGGTCCCCACCCTCTGAGACAAAAAATGCTCAGAGGAATATTTGCAGTGGTCCCCCTAAGCATCCGCCGGCCATAACAGGTTGTCCTTCTCACACCCTCACTATATATACGTCTGAGGTATCAGGTTTGATATGATTAATTAATTTTACTTCTTCCCAATTTTTGTACAACTAAAAACTCTTGTTCATATATCATCTATCCTGACTTGATCGTCGGAGGGGCCCCGCCGGAGAACCCTCTCCGGCTCCCTTTCTAACCTTTCTTTTTCAGGATAACTTACCTCCGTTGAAGAGGTTATTATTAACCGAGGAGGACACCCTACCAAAATCCGAGGTAACAATTGGCGCCGTCTGTGGGAACAAGAGCATAAGGCGTTGATAGAAATGGTAAACACGCGGAGGACGAACCAGGAGATGAATAACGAACGCCGAGCACCGTCGGTAAATGGAGATGGGCCACCGCCGGCGGAGGGCATGACAGTGGGGGCACTAACTTTCGAACAGCTCACGCGCCTCATCTCAATAACAGTTGAGAAAGCAATGAAGCGAGCCATAGATCAGTCTGAAAGCGGCCGGGGGGAGATCATTCGACAAAATGAACAGCCCGAGCACGTAGCCACATCTCACCCTCCGCCCAACGGGGGCCTCAACCTCGAGGTTGAGATGGAAGAGTTGAGATAGGAGGTCAGAGTAATGAAGAGGGGGATCGGGGGACATTGCGCCCCAAAGAAGGGTATGCCTTTCTCCCCAGAGATAGTGGAGGAAGAGCTCCCAAACAACTTCCGACCCCCGAATGCTGGGGAGTATGACGGGAGCACGGATCCGGAGGAACACTTGGGCAGATTTGAGAACGCTGCCATGTTGCATTGCTATTCGGACCGTCTAAAGTGTAAAGTTTTCCTCACGACCCTGGTAAAATCAGCCCAACAATGGTTCAATTAACTCGAACCATCTTCAATATCCTCTTTCCCAGAGTTCAGCTCGGCTTTTCTTCACCAGTTCACCGGTAGTAAGCGGTATAAGAAAACCTCGCTATGCCTGTTTGAGATGAGACAGATTGAGGGCGAACCCCTTCGAGAGTACATTCGGCGATTTAATGGTGTCAGCCTGGAGGTGCCTGCCTGCCCAGCAGAGATTTTGATTAGCGCTTTCACCCAGGGTTTGAAGGCGGGGGAGTTCTTTCGTTCCTTGATCAAGAGACCTCCCACCACGTATGACGATATCCTAACACGAGCTGAGAAGTATATTAATGTGGAGGAGGCCCAGGTCATGAGAAGAAAGGGAGTAAAAGTTGGTGACAAGCAGCTCAGGCCTGCAGAAAAAAGGCCCGCAGAGGACGCAAGGCTCGGGTGTTTCTCTCACTACACGCCCCTGAAGATTGCTAAAGAAAGAACGGTCCGGATTTGTGAAGAACAAACCCCTCGGAAATCACCACATAAAGACGGTCCGAGCAAGGGGTCGGCAGAGAAGTATTGTGATTTCCATCAGACTCCTGGACATCGCACGCAAGAATGTCGTAACCTGGATAATGGGCAGGAGCTGACTATGCGGAATGATCCCCAGTATAATCAGGGGGTATCCCGACCAAACACCCCCTATGAAAGCCATTCACGAGGGAGGGGCCGAGGTCCCTACCGAGGAAGGGGCAGAGTTGGGTGTACTAATTTTTGTGGCTCCTTCCAGGGCCGGGCACGAGGACGGGGGCAAGTAAGGAGGCCGGAGGAGCAGGAACCACATAGGAGCAACTCCCCGTCCAGGGGCTTTATTAACATGATTTCCGGAGGAGCCACTGACGGGGATTCCAACAGAGCCCGGAAGGCTATGAGTAGGAGGGAGGTGCTGAGTGTAGAAAGAGCTATCAATGCCGAGGAGGAGGTGGTAATTAGCTTCGGCCCCAGGGATATTGAGGGGGTGAAAACGCCACATAATGACGCCCTTGTCATCAGGGCAACAGTCGCTATTTACGAGGTCTACAGGGTTTTTGTGGACTCCGAGAGTTCTGTAAATGTGCTATTCCAAGAGACTTTCCATCAAATGGAGTTAGGGGAGTACCATCTTGAGCGAATCTCGACTCCCCTTTGTTGTTTTGCAGGCCATACAGTTTATCCCCTCGGGCAGATCACCCTACCCTTATCCATGGGTGTGGGGGGAAGGCAGAAAGACTCGGCTAACCTCCTTCACCATAGTGGAAGCCCCGTCCTCCTATAACGTCATTTTGGGAAGGCCGGCCATGAACGAGTTCAGGGCTGTAGCGTCTACGTTCCATCAAAAAATCAAATTTCCGGTTGGGAAGGGGGTCGGAGAAGTAAAGGGAGACCAGCCGTCGTCAAAGAGATGTTACACGGAGACAGTGAGGGTGGAAGTAAAGAGGTCAAGACATGAGGAAGGCAGCGGCGACCAGGGAGATCGGAGGGTTAACCTCATACAGAGAACCCAGAAGACGCAAGAGGCACTGGCAGTATCGGAAGAAGAAGATGAGGTTGCCCTGGTTCCTGGACGCCCGGAACAAACAACGAGGGTAGCCTCGGATCTAAGCACAGATCTAAGACAGGAGCTGCTGAGTTGTCTATCCAGGCATGTTGACGTGTTCGCGTGGTCTTCAGCAGAGTTGACAGGGATTCATCCAGAGGTGCGCAGCACAGACTTAGTATCGATCCAGGGATCAAAGTAACAAGGCAGAAGAAGAGACATTTTGGACCAGAGAAGGATAGGGTTATAAGCAAGGAAGTTCAGACACTGCTAGAGGCCGGGCAAATTCGTGAAGTACAGTTTCCTACCTGGCTGTCCAATGTGGTCTTAGTACCAAAGTCCGCCGGAAAGTGGAGGATGTGCATTGACTTCAGAGACTTGAACAAGGCCTGCCCCAAAGATTGTTATCCGCTACCTCGCATAGATCAGCTCGTGGATTCTACTTCGGGATATGAGCTGTGTGCTTTATGGATGCTTACCAAGGTTACCACCAGATCCCCTTAGCGCAGGAGGATCAAGAGAAAGTCAGCTTCATCACCCTCAGAAGGGACATACTGCTATGTGGTCATGCCATTCGGCCTCAAAAACGCTGGGGCCACGTATCAAAGACTGATGGATAAGGTATTCGTGGGGCAAGCAGGGTGGAACATCGAGGTCTACGTTGATGATATACTGGTCAAATCAAGGAACAGGTCAGATCTCATACCTGACTTGGAGGAAACATTCGCTACCTTGAAAAGGTTTGGCTGAAATTGAACCCTGCCAAATGTGTATTCGGGGTAAAAGTGGAAAATTTTTGGGTTTCATGGTAACGGACAGAGGAATTGAGGTCAATCGGAGAAAGTCAGAGCGGTGTTGGATATGGCCTCCCCTAGAAGCGTAAGGGAGGTCCAGAAACTGACTGGTCGGATTGCTTCTTTAGCGCGGTTCATTTCCAGATCGGCACATAGGAGTTACCCTTTCTTTCAAGTGCTAAGAAAAGTTAAGAAATTCGAGTGGGACAAAGGATGCGAGAAGGCATTCGCTGACCTGAAGAAGCATTTGGCCGAACTACCTGTGTTGGTCAAACCTAATCCGGGAGAAAATTTGTGGGTTTACCTCTCCGCCACAGAACATGCCGTCAACTCTGTCTTGATCAAACAGGAGGGGACGGATCAGAAGCCGATTTATTATGTCAGCCACGCCCTGCGAGGGGCAGAACTCAGGTACCCGGAAATTGAAAAACTTGCTTTCGCTCTGGTCATAACAGCGAGAAGATTGAGACCGTACTTCCTGTCCCACCCAATCTCGGTGTTGACCAATAGCCCAATTGGGAGAATCATGACGCAACCCGAGGTATCAGGAAGGCTGGTCAAATGGACGATCGAACTCGGCGAGTACGACATATCATATCAAGCCAGAACATCTATTAAAGGTCAGGCGTTATCTGATTTTTTGGCGGAAATGACCACGCCAGAGCAGGAAGCATGGAAAATATATGTTGATGGAGCCTCGAATAGCGAGGGTTGTGGAGTTGGGATAGTGCTGATCTCCCCGACCGGTGAGAAGATGAAGGTGGCTGTGAGGTTGAGTTTCAGAGCCTCCAACAACGAGGCAGAATATGAAGCAGTCCTACCTGGGCTTAAGCTAGCTCGGGAGGTTGGCGTTACTAGAGTAGTTCTCCACTCTGACTCCCAGTTAGCAACCCAGCAGGTGAATGGAAATTTCGAAGTCAAGAGCGAAAGATTAATGGACTATTTGAAAGCAATCCAAGAGATGTCCGAAACTTTTCTGAGTGGAGCATAGTGAAAGTACCGCGGACCCAAAATCATGAAGCAGACCAACTCGCAAAGTTGGCCACGGCGTTAGGGCATGTTTTCCAGACCGAGATATCACCATCGACCCCACCATCGGAGCCCTCTGAAACTCCTCGAGTCGAAAGCTGGATGACCCATTTCCTAAAATATCTGGGGAGCTATGAACTCCCTTCAGATAAGAATGAGGCAAGGAGGGTAAAATGCAGGTTTTCCGATTCGTTTTGATCGGGGACACCTTATACAAAAGATCTTTCGCAGGACCTCTGCTCAGGTGCCTGGCCGGGGAAGAGGCTAGTTACGTACTTCATGAGATACATGAAGGCTGCTGCGGGGATCACCTAGGCAGCCTGGCCCTGTCTCGAAAAACTCTCATGGCCGGTTATTTTTGGCCCACTTTAAGAAGAGATGCAGTAATGGTTGTGGCCGCTTGTGAGGGCTGCCAGAGGCATGGCAAGTTCCAAAACAGACCGGCTCAGTTCATGAGATCTATGGTATCGGTCTGTCCATTCGACCCAATGGGGAATGGACATTGTGGGACCTTTTCCTGTTGCTCCAAGGCAGAAGAAATTTCTGGTAGTGGCTATTGATTACTTTTCAAAGTGGGCTGAGGCTGAGGCCCTAGCCAGGATTACTGAGGAAGACGTGCTGGGTTTCTTATGGAAGAATATCGTATGTCGGTTTGGGGTTCCAAGGAAGCTGATCTCCGACAACGGGAGGCAGTTTCAAGGGCGAAAGCTGGCAGTCTGGTGCCAAGAGATGAAGATCGAACAAGCCTTTACCTCAGTGGCATACCCTCAAAGCAATGGCCAGACGGAAGTTACCAACCGATCTATAGTGCAAGCATTGAAGGCCAGGCTATACGGGGTAGGTAAAGATTGGGCTGACGAGCTTCCTAGTGTACTGTGGGCCTTACCGAACTACGCCCCGAACTCCAACGGGGGAGACGCCCTTCAGTATGGTCTATGGTTTGGAAGCAGTTTTGCCAGCAGAAATAGGAGCAGCCTCGGCCAGGGTACAAGCTTATTGACGATGACAATGACGAACGAGGGG
>CAJQUN010001482.1:0-63612 GCA_907163345.1 Haberlea rhodopensis
TTTTTTTCTTCTGTAATGTCCGAGGCAAAACAATAACATAATATAATCCATCGATTACTAGGCGATAATCAGAGTCATGGTGTTGATTATGAACATGCCAAGGGTGAAGACAGAAGCGTAAGAAAGTTGCTGAAGGAAAAACGCACTGAAATAGATTCTCTAAAAGGTCTGTTATCAACAAGGCCAAGAATGCAACATCTGTCGAGGATTTGAACAGCAGGGTAGGATATACTTGCCTGTTGCGTGCACACCACTTGTATTAGTCTGTTTTTCATTTGGCTTTTCCATTCATAGCTAAGAGATAATCTTATTAACAATTTGTTATGACTGAATTGTATCTCTTGGCAGATAAAAAGTATGGAATATAAGATTACAACATGAGACACTTCCTTTGAAGGAAGAAAAGCAGTTCATTCATGAAATCAAGCAGCTGAAGCAGGCAACGTGGAACAATTATCCTCTAGTAAGTGTAGCCAAAATGATATCCAGCAGGCCTCTTGAACAGAGAGAACAAGCCGAGGAGAGGATTAAAGGATGCTTAGTTTCATTCTTGTTGCCCAAAGTAGAGTTTGGGTTGCCGGTAGTTCCCAGTGGGCCAAAAACTCATTTGGGTAGTGTCTATACCTCGGTGTCCTACTATTACATTTCACCAGTTATTTTGGGTTTTTGTCAACGAGCAACCTAGTGGTGCTGTATCAATAATAGATAGTTTACACCCCTCTGCCTTGAAATAGGTAGTTTACCCATATGATTTGTGAATAGTTGCAAAACTAACCCACCTTCTATAAGGGGCAGCGTGCTATGTTTTGCAAACCATATGGATAAAATGCTTATTATGGAAAACCAAAGGAAGGTAAACTGTTTATTTTTCAATACATGAGGGTGTAAACTTTATGTACAACCACATGGAAGAAGTGTCTACTAAGGATATCAGATGAGTAAATTGCCACTTATTCGGATAACTATGATACAGTATATCTTTATATATTAAAATGTTAATGTAATATTATCTGTGTACTAATGTAATATTTGGCATGTGCAGATCTTAAAGTAAGGAGCTTGGTAATCTCAAAGGCACAGCCTCAAAGCTCAAACAGCTTGTGATGAAGCCGAGAGTAAATACAACGTCGAACATTAAAAAGGTCAGGGAATTACAAGCTCAGTACAAAGCTGCTGATGATGTTCGTCAAGAAGCATATGCTAAAGTTCTGTGTCTATCGAAAGAACGTTCCCAGAAGGTATGCTCCCAATTCAGAATGTAGTGTTTTACGTTGTTTTGCCATTAGAAAGGTGTGTGCATCTCACCTCAGCTAATAAAATCCTTACTTTCGCATAAACATTTCATCTTCCTAAAAATGTAGTGTAACGAGCGCCGAATCAAGGAAAGGAGAGTCCGAGGGAAAAAAGGAGATTTGGTTATCAAAGATTAACTCTAAATAGACTTGATTCAGCCAATCTCTTATCATTTCCCAATATTAACTTCTCCTCAATATTAGGATTATCTAGATAGATATTTGATATTTCTTTTAAGTTAGAGATATTATACTCAAGTTTTCTTCCAAAAAGATATTGCTGATAGCAAGGTATTGTCCGGTTCTCCCTATCGATCCCTCGTTCCAAGGGATCGTCGGGTTCTCCCTAATCGATCCTCATTCGATTCTCCACCTCGCAAACCAAAGGGAAGCAAGGCCGAAACACAAACAAAATACAAGAAATCATAGATTCCTTCAATCGCCCCATAACTCGATCCTTACCACGTAACATGCTCCATTGTTATCTTATAATCTAATCCAATATATACAATTTAAAATTCTAAAAATAGTTTTATTTAACTATTTCTGACATGATTGACATCTAAACTACTATTTCCAAAAGAAAACCAAAAACCAAACATATATTTTATGTACCCACCCCCATGATAAACTTGATGATTAATTATAACAATATAATAGCCGCATTTTGTTATGACTAACAGATTCCATACTAAATTTCAAGTTGATTTCTATTGGAAACACGAGTTGAATATTATATTTCTTGATACAATTTTCAAGTGAGTCTTAAATCTGAGTACTTGACACTGCAGAGGAAAAACTTTCCAAGTCAAGAATGATAGTGCCTCAGCAACTTATTATGCATTCACAGATGATAGAGAGGCACTTTATTGCCATTGTGTGAATGAGGTTAGCTTTAATGATCCCTTTTTTTTCTCTCTCTTTTAGACTCAGTAAAATCAACTCTTAACTTTGCAATGGCATCCCAAATTCCATAGGTGGAAAATTTTATGGAACTCTGGAACGGGAATGATGAGTTCCGAAAAGAGTATGTTAGGTTGAACACAAGGAGTACCGTGAGGAGATTCGGCACTTTGGACGGTCGTTCACTGGCCCTGACGAGAAACCACCCATCCTACCCAGTTATGTCAGTGAAAGAAATAATAAAGTGGTCTCAATGCCAGCCGATGCTGATTCGGTATCTAAAAGTCCCACAATGGAGCTGAAGCCAGAAACAAAGATTGAAAATGTGAGCTCGGACATTCATTCGAGTAGAAGAAAGAGACAGAAAGCAAGAAGAAGACAGTGACCACTAAAGGACTTGCTAAATCCAAACTAGTGAATAACTTGGATGCTGTTTCTGGCATGGATGAGGTTCAGGAGGAGGAGGAGGAGCCTGTGAAGACAAAGGAGGATCTTGAGTTGATGAGAATAGCTGAAAAAATTAGAAGAGGGGAAGCTGAGGCTAAGTTGAACGAGCAACGTCGATTGGAGGAGATTGCGAAGGCTAAGGAAGCCCGTGAGAGGAAGCAACGGCGTGACGAGAAGGCACAAAAGAGAGAGGAATTGAGAGCTAAAAATGAAGCAGAACAAAGAGAAAAGGTTGATCAACTACATTTCTCATGTTTCACTCAATTCCCTTACGTTACTTTTGCCATTTTTCAGTATCATATACAACATGACAACATGCAAAGTTCTGCCTTGTTCATCTGTCCCGAATTGGGTCCTTAGCATAAGTAATGAATTTGATTTTTTCTTAAACATATAGGAAAGGGAGAAGAAGTTAAGAAAGAAGGAACGAAAAAAGGCCGCATCCGCTTCCGCTTCTGCTTCCGCAGACATGCAAGACGATGCCAGCAGCATCACTTGTTTGGACATTAGCAAGGAGGAAGCCTCCATGCAAGTGAATGACGTATCAACTAAGAAGTCTAAAAACGAGTCAGGTGACTGTGAGCAGGCAAAACAAGATGAAAAGCGTGCCTCCTCCGTCTCTTCGCAACCGAAACAGGAAGAAATGGCAGCAATGGATGTGGGTAAGTCTTATAATCCTTGTTGCTTTAGTCCTATTGTGGCTGGGAAATATGGGTGTGTTCTCGAGTGTAAATTCCAAGCTCCAAGGCACTGGTTTCTAAGACTCTCTGCTGAGCACGCTTAGTTTCTCATTCTTCTTTATTTTATTTTTTTGGTATTTTAGACTATTATTATTTTTTAAATGTTGCCGAATAGTCTATTAGAGTGCAAAGTGCAAGACTGCGTACATTATACTCAAAGTAGTCCAACCCCTTCTCGGACATTGCGTGTAGCAGGATTTTTTTGCACCGAGTTTGCTCTTTGTTATTATTATTAAATATATGCGAGCTTCATACATATTGTACAGAAGGGATTATAAAAATTTTGGTAATGGTTGAGACGAGAATATTAATATTTAATTTTGAGATGGTTCACAAGTCCTACAGTCCTCTTTTCCCTCGTTTATTTACCATTATCATTAATCCGCCGAGATCATGTGTTAAATTCATTTTGGTTTTTTCACTTTCATATATACATTTTGGTTTTTCACTTTCATATATACATTTTGGTTTTTGTGTGTGTCTGTTCTCTCTCTATGCTCCGCATAATAAAGTAAGAGTAGATAATGTGTTGGAATCGAAGAGGGGTGAATGAGATTCATTGGCTACTTTAGCGTTTTAAAATGAGTATGCAAAATAAAAGAGTTTGCGCTTGCGGAAGGCTTATGTCAATCGATAGATAAAAGAAATGAAGAAGTAAATAAATAAATAAATGCGTAATGTGATAAGTGTGATTTTTACACTTGATTTGATATATGATTAGGGGTGTTTTTTGTAGTGATTCCTAGAAAATATTACACGTTTTGGCATATATTTGTATATGTCAGGAATCTAGGTCCAAATGCATAAAACTGGATGAAATGGGCTTAAAAATGCTGAAAAAGGACCAAACTGAGCAAATCTGGAAAAGGAGGGGACCAAATCGCAAGTTTTATGCATTTGGACCTAGATTCCTGACATATACAAATATATACCAAAACATGTAATATTTTCTAGGAATCACTACAAAAACACTCCTAATCATATATCAAATTAAGTGTAAAAATCACACTTATCAACTCCCCCAAACTTAAGCTTGATCGTCTCGAGCAAGAAATAAAATCAAAAAGTAGAGTTCAATATTTGAAAATTCAACTAAACCAATTTGTAGTCAATCATGTAGCTCAGACATCTCACTTACAGACGAACCAGAATAAATCAGAAAGTTTAACAAGTTGTGTTTTCTCCTAGATCAAGCAACACGTCGCCAAATCAGAACGTGGGTGTGTGCTATTGTCACTTTCAAGTTTCATGCAATTTTCATAGATCAAATCATGTTAGTCAATGAAAAGTCAGATTATCATTGAGCACCCCAGAATCCTATTTTCAAACACTTCTCCACTAATGTAGTCACTCCCTAGACTTGGATCACTAGGTCTTTTTAAGCTTGTAGCGTTAGGCCTAGGTGTTTGGCTTCAAAGAAATGATAGGATAGCACAAAGAAGAGAGTATAATCATGTAAATTTCAATTTTTTAGCACAACGATCTTAGCCTTGAGGGCTCCAATTAGCCACAATACAACTCTTTCCGAGTTCACAAAGCTCTTCCCGAGTACAACACTCTTCACGAGTCTTCTTGGCCTTAAGGGCTCCAAGGATAGCCACACAAAAACTCTTCCCGAGTTACCAACACTCTTCACGAGTCTTCTTGGCCTTAAGGGCTCCAAGGATAGCCACAACACATGCACCAACTATACTTGTTGATGACTTTACAATTTCCAACTTGCTTTGGTGTTGGAGGACCTTACAACAACTTAACAAACACATTCACGGTGTACCAACATGAAGAAAACAAGACTCTAACAAAAAGAATGAATTACAAACTCCAATACAATAACAATGTATGGAGATTGCAAAGCAATTTGAAATTTGAATGATCAAAGCTTTGTAGAAGTTTGTAGGCTTGTTTCTTATCTTCTAAATGCTTCAAAGCATCAATATTTATAGTGTAGGAGGCTTCATAGGCTCCTACTAGCCGTTGCTACACAAAAATGCTGAAATCACTCGTCGATCGCCTCAGCCATCGCCTCAGGCGATCCCCATCGCCGCGCCCCAATGGTCAGCACAAATCACGCATCGGCTCGGCGATGTCCCGATCGCCTCAGGCGATCCAAAAAAAATCCAATGCCGTAGCCTCAGCAGCTCAAAATACTTCATCGCCTCAGGCGAAGTCTTCATCGCCTCAGGCGTTCAATGCATCGCCTCAGGCGTTAAGCCCATCGCCTCGGGCGAACTCGCCCTGCACGCGAGCCTCGGCGTCGCCTCTGTCGATGTGTGTGGCGATGCCTCTCCTGGCTACCATCGCCTGGGGCGATCCAGTCCACATTTTGCACATTCGATTTTCTTCATTTAATCAACTTTCTAATCATTAATCTGCACACTAAGTTCACACATTAGTATAACAAACACAAGTTTTGTTGATAATCAAAACTCAAAAATAAACCGGAGATAAATTAAAGCATTAAACACAACCATGCGTTTAAGGCTCGACATAATGACATCATTTTATATCAATGGTTAAACCATACAATGACCAAATTATAATTGGGAAAGTTCAGGTCGGTGCACTCTCGTGAAACTTAATTCATCCTAGCATGACCAAGGATTTCGGACTACCGACGATGAGATGGGCGGTGGCCGGTCTCAAATGTTCGGCCGTGGTGTGGGGAAGTTAACCAGTGTATGGGCTCGGACCAATTCATGGATGGATCAAAGAAATCGAACCCAAGAGCTGAAACCTTAGGTCATTCAATTTTCGTCCCCTCCAGATCAAAACGGTGACTCACGGTGGCTATCTTGTATGACCACAATTGAAATTTTCGTATATTGGGCTCGTTGAACGGAGGTCGGACGGCGACAAACGGAACAATTTTATGTGCGATGGTCCACTGCATGTGTTTCACACCTTCAATGTGTGTTCGCGATTTTGTGAAAATTTGAAATCAGTAAGTGATGCACGAAAATTGAAAATCATTAATTGATGCACGAAAATTAGAATCAGTAATTGATGCACGAAAATTAAGTGAAGCACGAACCATTTAATTTCATGCACCAGTTATTGTTTTCGTGCACCAATTGCTTTTTTGGAAATTTCGTGCATCAATTAATTAACACAAAGTTCATGCACCAATGTTAATTAACCGATGCACGAAATTTGCAAAAAAAGCAACTGGTAATGCACGAACCATACAATTAAGTAAATGATGCACGAACCATTTAATTTCATGCACCAGTTATTCTATTTCGTGCACCAATTATTTTTTTTGTAAATTTCGTGCATCAGTTAATTAACACAAAGCTTGTGCACCAATGTTAATTAACTGATGCACGAAATTTGCAAAAAAACAACTGATGATGCAGGGACCATACAATTAAGTAAGTGGTGCACGAACCATTTAATTTCATGCACCAGTTATTTTCTTACAAATTTCATACATCAAATAATTAACACAAAGTTCGTGCACCATTGTTGTATTTTCATGCATCAATGTTATATTTCCGTGCATAAAGGTTATATTTTCTTGCACCAGTTACTTTTTTTTGCAAATTTCATGCTCTAGTTATTTTCGTGCACCATTGTTATATTTTCGTGAACCCATTATTTTTTCAATTTCGTGCACCAGTTATTATCTTTTCGTGCGCCATTTGAAAACTAACCCTAAATCTATCTTCATCATCATCAAGATTCAACAGCAGTCGCCTCCCATTTTCCAACTCATTATTCACCACCACCACCACCAGAGTATGAGCCGCCGCCGTCACCTTACGTTTATACATCTCCACCACCACATCCTTACGTATATCCATCCCCTCCTCCAACTTCACCATCCCGCCTCCATACTGCCAATAATAATTCATTATATGCCCACTAACAGCTTCAAATAATAACTAAAGAGAAGAAAAATAAAATAAAAAAAAAGTCCAGGAATCGGGACAGACATATTTCTGCCATTGAATATGAGGTCAATCCACTCGATCAGAAAACAAAACAAAAAAATTTGTAAAGAAAAAAGTGACAGATGAGGAGAAGGAAACAAAGGAGACCCAACAAACCTCAATATTATCTCACGAGAGTGGCGAAATTGATGGAGGAGTGGGAAAAGGAAAAGGGTGGAGATTGAGTAATGGGCTAGGGTTTCCGTGGACGGGAGAAATTATTGTGTTGACAAGAAGAAAGAGAATATCCAAGGGTACTTTATTAAACAAGAAAGAGTTAAGTACAACAAATGTCCAAAAAATGGACCTATGTGAATAAATTTCTCTTAAAACTGGATTTAGTTGCACACTTTTTTTTTGCTGACTTAAGTGAATTTAGTTCCTGAAAATAGTACCTCCCTGCAATTCCCCCAATTATAATTCTTCAATAAAATTATTACTAAACATGGTTATATCAAAGCATAATGACCAAATTATTCCTTTTTCCTCAACCTAATCTCACAATTTTTTGATTAAAAAACAACGGAAATAATTATACCAATTAATTATAAAAAAAATCATTAATTTTATTAGAATTTTTAAATATTCGTATAAAAAAATTGTTTAACATCAAAAAGTTGTTTATATATGTATGCAACATGTGCGTATAAATAATTTGTTAAGTACAAGCAACGCAACGTGTGTGCTTTGGTTAGCTAGTATGTATGAAGGCTCATCATAGATCGATGTTGGTGTCGTCGTGTTTTCAAGTTTAACTATTATGTTGTTCCTGCTCTACGAAAATAACTACTATATATTTATTTAATAGAATAATTAAATAAACAAAACAATAAGAAAAAGCTTATAGAATATCAACGAAATTATAAATTTCAATTTAATTTCTAATTTTTACAAGAAATAACCAAAAAAAAATGGACTGTACATGTACGCACTATCTGGGCAAATTTAAATAAGTAATATAAAAAAAAATAAAAAAATTTAAAAATAAGGTGATAAAAAAAAATTTACGATTCTATACTAGGAGAGAGAAACGAATTTTGACATATTCATTTTTATTAAATATTGTTAAAGTAATTTTAAAATAAAAAATACCAAAACTGAAATCTAAAATATTTTTAAACTTTATTTCCCACATTTTTATCTACACCTCCGGATATTAACCACATCTCAATAAAATTTTAAAGTGGAAAACAAATGTGTATGAGAGATATATTAAAAGATGGAGGAGAAAGAAATACTAAAAATTGGAGGAGAGAGAAAGTCGAAAATAGGAGAGAAACATTACTAGGAGAGAGAAATGCGAAATAATAGGAGAGAGAATCATGATCCCGAATCACGATTCACGCTATAATCGTAAATTTTTTTTATCACCTTGTTTTTAAAATTTTTTATATTAATTATTTAAATTTGCTCACTATCTACATAGCAAAATAACAAATTATCTGGATAAAAACTAAGATGCATACGTGTGCGTGTCGGTACATAGTAATGCATTATTGATGCTAGTCGTACCAGGGAAAAAAATTAGGTGTAAGTTTAATGAAAATGGATGATAGGTTATATAGAATTAGGCACCGTTTGGGGTATTGGATAGTATTAGTAATCCTGGGATTTCTAAGATCATCCAATGTTTGTTTTGTTTTTTTTACAAAAATTATCCCATCATATTTATCACATTTTAATCCCATTTTACAACAAAATGACATAAATACCAATTCCCGCCTTTTTATTACTATCTCAAAATTTGAAATTCCCGCCAAAAACTACAATTTATTTCCTACAACTTTATTATTACTAGCGACCGACGTACACACGTTGCGTGTGTAACATAATACACGAAACATAGACGTCTCCAAATTCATTTTGCTACACACAAAGATTGAAAATAATGCCGGATAAAAATCAATAACAATTATATGAATCCAAGTAATGGCTAGTTTTGCAGGATTGATGATGATAAATGTAAAATCAAACGAAACCAATATACAATGCATCGATCATATCTCCATAATTTATTTTACTACACACATATTGAAAGAAAAACAAAAGATTCTGGATAAGAATCAATAACTATTACATGGATCCGAGTAATGGCCAGATTGCCTGGACCGATGATAATAAAAAAAAATCAAAGGAAAAAAATAATGTTTAGAATTACATGATATGCTCTTATAGCCTTTGACAATCTTTTACTACATCAAGATATCTACATCTTGCAAACTTCACTTTCTCTCCAATTAATACTCCCAATAAATCCAAAGCTAAAATAAATCTAAGATAGAGAAGTGTTACCAAGACATATATAAACAATCACATCCACAAAACATATTATGCATCCAAAGACATACATTCATAAATAACATTATATTAAAATATTCATTTTTATAAAACACATATTCCGGCACCTCAATTCAAGTCATAAACAATTTTGCATCCAAATGCAAAGATGGCGTATATTCAAAACAACAGATTTATTGTCTGAAAGCTAGAAGCAATGTCAATATTTCTTGAGGTTCAGCACTTCTATTGAAGATATGGAAGAAGTAAAATCATGTCTCGCCCGGTATGGCCCTCATCTCTGTTTGGACTATAGCATCAGATCATCCTATTTTTCAAGGGTGGTCATTATGTTCTATTCTTAGTAGGAATGAAAGATTAGACGTCAAATACTAATATATCTAAAGAATTATAATTCTAATCCTAATCCTAATTATATAATTAGTAAAATGAGATTTCATTTATTTAGAAACACTATTTATTATCCAACATGCAATTCAATAATATGGGAAACTCAAAAGCACGCCACTCAAATTTTCATTTCGGCATTTCCTCAAACAAAAGTCATACGCGTTTGCCTCATATGATCGAACGAAAAACCAATACCATCAAACTTATCCTAACCCAACGTTCCAAATTCGCAAAGCACACTATACGTACCTCACTCTTCCTGTTTGGAAGCCGCGAGTCGACCAAATAAATTATGCGACACAAATTTACGAACCAACAAAACGTACAGGCAATCCCAAACGAACAACATTGGAAACCAAAACTAACCTACTACTTAAATTTAAATTCAAGATATGTAAGCATCCAAATGGCAAAAATTATTCAAAAATCTATAACCCCAAGAAAACAGCAAAAAAATAAAAGAATTCAAGCCTTACCTTATACATGAAATCGAACAATAAAATGAAGAACACATAAATCCTAGATGAAATCGTCTGTCATCTCTTTGTCAGCGAATCACACTGAACTCGTGATTCAGGTGGATTCTAATTCGAGAAAAGCACCGATAAATAACCAAAAATCGATGTGGTCGAGGCTCAAGGTGGATTCAAAAATGATTAAGTCGGACGGATTCAAATGATGTTCGACCACGACGAATGCATCAAAATCTAATAAGTTTTGAAATGTCAAAAAGATATCTTGGAAGCAATGAAATTGGAACATGAGAGTGGGAGGGGAAACTGTTGGGACGTAATTTGCAGTAGTTATCGAATGTGGTGTGTGGGAAATGAAAGGTTCATTTGGACGGTTTTTTTATTTTGTTAATTCATTTGGACATTTTTGCCCCTTAATAATAGGTAACAAAGTTGTTTTGTTTGGGCTATATAGTAATTTGACATTGGTTCACTTGGTACGGACCAAGGTAGTTTTATACATGGTTTATGTATTATAATATAGTAAAGATATTTGTATTGTTTATATATTATTATTATTATTTATTATTATCCTATTTTATTATATATGACTATAATAATAATATATAATTATCTATCTATATATATTCTTTTTATTATGTCAATAAAATAATAATTATATCATTTGTAGTAGTACCATATTCTTTTTATTTAATTCTTATTATATCTTCTTATATATAAATATTAGTATTTACATATTATATATGCTATTAAATATATGTATGAATAATATAATAATTCTTATTATTCTTATTTTGTATATCTTACATATACACGTGTGTATATATATATATTATTATTATGACTTTACTATACATAATTATTATCTATTATAAATATATTATAATATATATATAATATTGATGTGATCCCGTATTTTCACTCTTCGGTAGAGAAAGTGTGTGATAAAGAAAATAAATAGGACATCATGATTTTTTACATGGAAAACCCCCCCAAAACGAAGGGAAAAACTACGGGGACCTTAGTCCAGTATAAATCTCCACTATAAATATTGATTTACAATGTATTCTGATACAAGATATAGACATGAAAAAAGAAGAATTTTCTCCCCCTATTTCTCAATGGCCGAGCCCCCTTTTACCATGATTTCTATACCATTTATTTATACAAGAAATGAATAGAAAGAATGCTCTAAAACTCCTCCTCTTTCATCGCCCTTTTCTCCCTTTAATCCCAGAAATTAGCCCACTAATTAAGTCATTAACCCCCACTCATTCCTCCACATTTACCCTAACTACTTGCCCCATTCTCGGCCACCTCCCCATAATTTGCCCCACTAATTGCCATTAATCGCTCCATGATGTCCGGAAAATGCGGGTTGATTAACCAATATGACCGGGTCTTGTACCGATGTTTGACCACGTG
This sequence comes from Haberlea rhodopensis, assembly GCA_907163345.1. Taxonomy (NCBI): domain Eukaryota; kingdom Viridiplantae; phylum Streptophyta; class Magnoliopsida; order Lamiales; family Gesneriaceae; genus Haberlea; species Haberlea rhodopensis. The sequence goes on from CAJQUN010001482.1 coordinate 11,901, forward strand.
GACCGAGAAGAGTATCATCCTCTTCGGGTATTTTCCTGTTCGGGCACTTTCTTGTTCGGCAATGATTTTACCCGATGTGGTATAATTTCCCACCACATCAAATCACCCCCCCTGAAGTAAAGCAAGATGAGCGAAGTCGAGATCTTGGTTTATATATATCGGGTAAAATCACAGTTGACGTTTTGAAGTATTTTTCGGAATTTTATGAATTTTGAGGGTTGAATCTATCCAATAAAAAACACCCCGAGCAAATAAAGCTCAACTAATTTTCGAGATATAATAGTTATCACGAGCAAATAAAGCTCGGGTTGAAACAAGAAATATCTTGAGCAACCAAAGACTGAGAACATAAAACTCGTACGATATAATCGAGCTCCAGAGATAATAGATAAGCATCCCGAGCAAAAAAAATAAGTCCGAACTCCAGTATAAGAAATATTCAGAGCAAATAAAGCTCGTCCTGGGTACAAAAAACAATACATTCGAGCTCATCGAATACCCCATTGAATAACCATTCAGAACTTCTGAAAAAAGAATCCATCCCGCGAACCGAACATAAAAAATATCCCGAGCAAATAAAGCTCGTCTGAAATAATAAATATCTTGAGCAAGTAGAGCTCGTCCGAATTCTCGAACATCCCGAGCAGATAAATATAATCGGGCTTGAAGGAACCATCCCGAGCAAATAAAGCTCAACTAATTTTGAGATTTAATAATTATCACGAGCAAATAAAGCTCAACTAATTTTGAGATTTAATAATTATCACGAGCAAATAAAGCTCGGGTTGAAATAAGAAATATCCTAAGCAGCCAAAGGCTGAGCACATAAAGCTCAGAAGATATAATCGAGCTCGGGGAAAAGACATCCCGAGCATCAATCACTTAGTCACGTTTTAGGTTCAAATACATACCAAACATCCCGATCATGTATTTAACCCGCCAACAACGGACAATAAATAAAAATAAGCTCGCAACCCCGAGCATCAATCACTTAGTCACGTTTTAGGTTCAAATACATACCAAACATCCCGATCATGTATTTAACCCGCCAACAACGGACAATAAATAAAAATAAGCTCGCAACCCCGAGCATCAATCACTTAGTCACGTTTTAGGTTCAAATACATACCAAACATCCCGATCATGTATTTAACCCGCCAACAACGGACAATAAATAAAAATAAGCTCGCAACCCCGAGCATCAATCACTTAGTCACGTTTTAGGTTCAAATACATACCAAACATCCCGATCATGTATTTAACCAGCCAACAACGGACAATAAATAAAAATAAGCTCGCAACCTCGAGCATCAATCACTTAGTCACGTTTTAGGTTCAAATACATACCAAACATCCCGATCATGTATTTAACTCGCCAACAACGGACAATAAATAAAATAAGCTCGCAACCTCGAGCATCAATCACTTAGTCACGTTTTAGGTTCAAATACGTACCAAACATCCCGATCATGTATTTAACCCGCCAACAACGGACAATAAATAAAAATAAGCTCGCAACCCCGAGCATCAATCACTTAGTCACGTTTTAGGTTCAAATACGTACCAAACATCCCGATCATGTATTTAACCCGCCAACAATGGACAATAAATAAAAATAAGCTCGCAACCTCGAGCATCAATCACTTAGTCACGTTTTAGGTTCAAATACATACCAAACATCCCGATCATGTATTTAACCCGCCAACAACGGACAATAAATAAAAATAAGCTCGCAACCCCGAGCATCAATCACTTAGTCACGTTTTAGGTTCAAATACATACCAAACATCCCGATCATGTATTTAACCCGTCAACAACGGACAATAAATAGAACAAGCTCGCAACCCCGAGCACCAATAATAGAACGCACTCGAATATCCCGAGCACCAATAATACGGCCTTACTGCTAGATTACATGCTCGGGCTCGATGTAATAGGGCATTACTGCTAGATTGCATGCCCTAGCTATTTATCTTGTCCTGAAATAATAAAATAGCACAATACAAAAATATTTGTTTACGAAATTAAAATAGTAGATGAGATGACCTTAAATAAAGTCACGGATGTAGAGATCAAGCTGGTGAGTCGTAGAACCACTGACCAAGGCCGGGGTGGCATTAGCGCATTAGGTAGCTCAGCTCCATGACCATTACAAGCTACTGGCTTCATTAGCTCCGTTGCTCAAACTAATATTTCTTGCTGCCTGCTCTTCTTCGTGAACCCCTAAACATGATGCCACCGAATTCCACAGATCCTTCTCGAATTTTTTCTTTTCTCCCTGGCCAAGAACTCTCATTTTCATTAGCTTCTGCATTGATAGTGGGTTTCCAACAAAAGTAATAAAACTCATGCAGAAATTATAAGTAAAGAAATGGTACTTCCTTGAAGAATGAAGATGATTGTAGCCAGATCGACGATCGCATCGGGTCTGCTATAGCAACACCTTTTCAGATTGCTGCAATCATAACTAGAGAAAAACAGCTAAGGAGAAGGAATTGCGTCTGAGATCTGCAATCATAACTAGAGAAAAACAGCTAAGGAGAAGGAACTGCGTCTGAGATAGCTTTCTGTGGTGAAAAGATTCTAGGATCTTTTCCAATGTTCACATTTTCATTCCTTCTTTCACTCCCCTTCATTATTATAAGTACATCTGGTGCAGGAAGCTTCGGTGCAAATTGTAACAGCCACCATCCAATAGAAATAATTGCTGATATATGTGGCGTAAATCTAGCCCAAGCAAGACGCGCATAGCAAAATGTAGTGCATCCTAGGTCATGTGCAAAGATCCTTATTTTTGGTATTGCAATGAGAGGTTCTGGTGTTGATTTCAATTAGAGAATCCGCTTTTGATTTGTGTGTTCCTTCTCTTATATCGTGGTTATACAGAGAAGAGCTAATGGAAGGTAAAAACAACTTAAAAACCAATAACAAGTCAACTAATATATTTTTCTATTCCCGAAGATACATGCGTATATAATTCTGTATATTAATTCACGCAAGATCGCATTTAATAGAAATGATAAGCTAGATGCAGAAAATTGATATTCTCAGCGAGATCGTTTGCACAAACTAAGGACTTATGCATAATAATAACAAGTGTAGACAAGAGATTGTAATTATATCACCGTATATCTCAGGGCAAGGACGTTGATGCACGTTGCTATCTCTGACCGTGCGATGAGATGACCAAGACGCTGATAAAGGGAGCAAAGGTGATGCTCGACTAGATTTAACAAATCCTTATTTGAAATGGTCTGATCCAGCGTGCGTAAGGTCACCTGCTTCCTTCTCTTTTGTATCACCATCACTAAATTCCCCACTTCTAAGATAAAATAATTCGACCATCTCCGCCTCTTCAATCAAATATTTTCTGAACCTGCGGTATTTACTCTCCTGCTTAGAATGTGAAGATCGGAGAGTCGGATATTGGAGAAAAAGTGACCGTGGATTTATGCAGTGAAGAAACAAAGAGATCTATGCTCTCAATAATCTATGGTTCAAAATGGACTTTTGGGATGTTTCCTTGAAGAGATTGATGTGTAGAAGACTGTGGATTTAAAAAGGCTTTTAAGAAGCCAACCACTGTAGAGTACGAAATCATGCCAGAGAAGGAGAAGTGATGGAGATAGCCGTGCCAAATAGTCCTCACTACCCATGTCATATCTACGCCTTAGCTCGATGTTCCCACAGACAGCGTCATTGCCGAACAAGAAAGTGCCCGAACAGAAAAATACCCGAAGAGGATGATACTCTTCTCGGTCCACGTGGTCAAACATCGGTACAAGACCCGGTCATATTGGTTAATCAACCCGCATTTTCCGGACATCATGGAGCGGTTAATGGCAATTAGTGGGGCAAATTGTGGGGAGGTGGCCGAGAATGGGGCAAGTAGTTAGGGTAAATGTGGAGGAATGAGTGGGGGTTAATGACTTAATTAGTGGGCTAATTTCTGGGATTAAAGGGAGAAAAGGGCGATGAAAGAGGAGGAGTTTTGGAGCATTCTTTCTATTCATTTCTTGTATAAATAAATGGTATAGAAATCATGGTAAAAGGGGACTCGGCCATTGAGAAATAGGGGGAGAAAATTATTCTTTTTTCATGTCTATATCTTGTATTAGAATACATTGTAAATCAATATTTATAGTGGAGATTTATACTGGACTAAGTCCCGTGGTTTTTCCCTTCGTTTTGGGGGGTTTTCACGTAAAAAATCATGATGTCCTATTTATTTTCTTTATCGCACTTTCTCTACCGAATAGCGAAAATACGGGATCACATCAATATATATTATATATTATTATTATTATATAATACGATATATATATATATTATGATTATGATTAATAAATATGTATATATTATTATTATTATTATTATGCATATATATATACATATATATATATTATATTATATTATGATTATTATTATATATTATTATTATTATTTTCTAAACACAATATTGTATATATATTATATATTATTATTATATATACGTATTTATATATATATATTTTGATTATGATTATATATTTTTAATTATAATATTATTGTTAATATAATATAATATAATATATATATATATATTATTATTATCTATTATTATTATAATATTATATAATAATCAAAATATTATACATATACACATATATATATATTATTGCATTGATGAGGGTATTTTAGTCTTTATATCAAAGAATAATCCTTATCAACTATCTTATCTCCCAATCAAACATCTTATAACTTATCACAATTTATTTTTACCATTTCATAACTTTTTAATCTTTACATTACTTATCACATTCATCACTTCAAACGGTACCTTAGTAGCTGCAATTCAATAATAATAATAATAATAAATTAGAGAAAAGATTTGCGACAAATCTTCATTCTCTAGCTGAACATTATTTAATTATTAGTAAAACTCAAACGTGAAGGATTGAATATTTGATATATTTCAAAGAGCTAGTTGCGGAGTAACGCCGTGTTTTTTTGAAAATAAATATTTTATGTTTTTGAAAATAGTCAGATTATTCCATGTTGTTTGAAAATAGATAGATTACCCCATATGATTTTGAACATAGATATTTTACCTATACGATTTGTAAATAAGTACAAAATACCCCAACCATGGACAGGGGCAAATTTACTAGTAATATTGGGGCAGCTACCCCTCAAATATATTTTTTAACCTTAAAAAAGAATTTGCGATTTTCCCAAAAAAATTATAATTTGCCCCCTAAAAATTACAATTTCCCACCTAATTTGGATCCGTTTAGAATTTTTTACTCTTATTTTTATGTTATTATTTTTTGCCTCCTAAACTATATTTCTAAATCCGTCTCTGTTCGTGGATGTCATTTTTTGGAAACCACAATGGGATAGAGTATCCATATTCAAAATCACGGGGGTGTTAAAATACATATTTTCAAACCATATAAAAATAACCTATAAATATTTATTTTTAAACCATATGAGAATAATTGTATATTTTTAAAATTATAAAGGGTAATCCGCACTAGGTCAATTTCAAAAGTCGATAATACAATTGATTACTTTTATGTATTTATTCAATTTACTTTTTATATAATTCATTTTTGTATCAAATAATATAATATAATTAAGGAGGTGTACGTACGGTCGGCAGACTAAATGGTCCCATTTATAATTGTACTTTAGAGTCACTGTCAATGGACAGCTATTTCAGTACTCATTTGTATTATTATTATTACGTAAAAATTATACCTCTTGTACCTTTGTACTTCACATATTCTTATTTATTTATTTATTATTACTTATTGATTTGGGGTTATTTAAAAAAATAACTCACATTTAAAAAACATTTGACAAAATAACCTAAAATATAAAAACTTTAATTTTTTGACCCAAAACGCAAGCTGAGTTGGCGTGTTCAGGGGTCCCGCCAACTCAGTTGGCGGGTCCAACTTGAAAAGTTGGTCACGCCAACTGAGTTGGCGTGACCAACTTTGCTTTTATTTTTTTTTTAATATAAAAGTTGGACACACCAACCAAGTTGGCGTGTCCAACTTTATTTTTTTTATTTTTTTTTATTTTTTTAAATATATAAAACATAATTTAAAATAAAAAATATATATAATAAAAATATGTCTCACCTTATCATTGTCCAGAAAATATATCAACTCAAATATAATTTGACAATTTTACACAAAACCAAAAATGTACATGATTTTGTAAGTTAATATAAATTGTTCCTTCAAAAATATATTACCAAACATACTTTTATTCTTTAAAATCACTTCTCAAGTTGGCATGTCCATCTTAGTTTTTTTTTAATAAAAAAACAAACAATTTATAATAAAAACTATAATAAAAATATGTCACATCTTATCAGGTAAATTGTAAAAACATCGTCTATATTTTTAAAATTTTATTTAAACAATTTTTTTATTATCAAATTCTAAAAAAAATTGCTGTATAGAATGGCCGTCGTCGAACATTATTACATTTTTTAAATATAAAATTTATATAATTATCTCATCACCTTCCTCGTAACAATTGATGACGTGAAACATTGCACATGGTTTCACTTCAAACCAAAGAACGGATGCAGCATCATCGTAACGATGATTACTCTTAGGGATGTCAATGAGACGGGTCTAAACTCTTACCCGTATTAATAATGTTCCGCGACAGCCATTCCGAGCCGCTCGCAAACTTTAATATTTTGGTTTGATGTAATAAAATTATAATTATAAGTATCTTTTTTTCCCCAATTTATTAGTTTTACTTATGTAAGACCTTTTTTTAATTTACCTTCGATCATTTTGTCAAAATTTCAACATTTTAGGTTATTTTGTTAAATGAATCATTTTAGGTTTTTATATTTTAGGTTATTTTGTTAAATGAATCAACCAACATCTCCACTCGTACGTAATCACGTACCTTAAGGTCGACAAGATGATTAAGATATTCTCAATATCCCGGAGGCTCGTGAATTATCTATATTGAATATCAATTCAATATTAATTTCACATCAATAACTCTTAAAATAACATCAATTATCATATAGACTCGTCATGCCTCCTATTATAACCGGTTACCATTTATCATATACTCTTATATACTACACAAATCATCACATTTTATCATTTATAAATTTGAGTCAATTAATTCAACTTTATAGTACATTTATTTCTAAGGTTCAATTCATGTAACCTTAATTCATTGTGTAATATTTCTTTAGAATGTAGAAATCATCATGAAAATCTACCATAACCACAACATCTCAATTTTTCAAGAAAAATCAAAATTTTCAAAAATCTATAGCTCGCGATCAATCGGCAACAGCTCGCGATCGATTGCGAGACTCAACCAAATGTTTTTCAACATGCGGCACTCCTCAATCGATCGCACCCTTTTCTGCGATCGATCGCGGAACTGTAAATCTTCTAAAATTGCTTTGCATACATGCGATCGATCGTGACACCTCTTCCTATCGATCGCGAGGCTTTGAAAAGCGAAAATCCACCATATTTTCCACCTTCAAGCTCAATACTAACACATACTACTTGATTCGAACCATTAAACTTCATAACATTATACTTGTTACAAAAACAAAACCCTTTCTATCAACAATTACTTTAACAACATAAAGCCCACAACAATTAATCATCACCAAAACCATGCTACCTTTAAAGCTTCAAATTAAAATTCATAAACATTAATACTTTACCTATTTGGCAACCAAAACCCAAGTTAGAAGCATATTGCTCTTTAATCCAAGCCTCTTCAAAATTTGAGGAGAAAAAATAGGAGGAGGGTTTGAGGAGATAGGTGTAGAGATTTGTGGGTGTTTATGGTGTAAAGTGTGAAGATGAGTTGGACATATAATTTTGATTTTTGCAATTAGTCCCCCAACTTTAATTCACCTCTAATCTTACCCCAATTCACTAATGATCATTATAATCATCTCCTTAATTCAACTCATTAATATCTAATCCATTTGAAACAAGTCATCTCAACATTATCCAAGTCTATAATTATTACTCACCTTCAATAGTTATCTCTCCAATACACACTCATAGTTGCCTTAATGATCCAATAAAATCAACTTCACAATTTAATTTCACAATTTCAGATAATGCTTCATGATTATCACATACTCTAATCATACTCAGTTTATCTCAAAACCGAGTCCAAATGCAAAACAATGCTCATTCATTGTTACTCCTTAATTATCACATTCAACTCAATTTAATTAAGATAATTAAGTTACAGACATCACAGATAACCCCGAAAAGAAACTAACAAATACCAAACGAAGGAGAGTTGACATACCTTTCGATCCTAGTGACACTGCCATAGAACATGGAATAAGGATTCTGGAACAGAACAACAACGAGGGCATCTACTATCCACAAGAAAACCTTGCTTAGCTAACTGGAAACGAGATGGAAACGCATCCCTCAAGGCTCGCCAAATATGAATCTTTATTTTGTTACGAAGGTGTAGATTCCATAATCATAGTTATATTGAATATGATTTAAAATTTTAATTTTATAATTTTTTTTAAAGAATTAATATAAGTATATTACGGATAAAACCATTTTGTACTGCAAAACTATACAAAAACAAAAAGATTCATCAGTCTAACATATTAGATAACAAATAATTTTTCTTCCGAATTAGGGGTGTACAAAAAAACTGACCAACCCCCATTCACACGCCTGTATCCGTCTGTTTTAACATTCGAAAAAAGAGCTGCAGTTGGAAAAATTAAGCATCCACATTTATATGGTCAGGTAGTAGATTGTTGCACTTTCACCTACATATTCACCCAATCCGACCGCATCTTTATATAATAAAGATGTTTTTAATTATAAATTAATTATTTTAGGGGTATAGAGTGTAAATTGTAATTTTTAAACGCATTTCAGTTTCATAATTTCTTGTGTTTCATAATTTCTTGTGTATTATTTAGAGTATAATTTGTAGTTATATTTTTAATATAATTTTTTTTGACAATTAAAAAATATTGTTTATTAATTGAGAAACAATAGTTTCAACTTCTTTCATTATGCATATTTTAATATCAAGAAATACTTTTTATTTGGGAACATCATCTTGTATTCTTGTAGTAAGAAGAAATTTTTTTTTATTTTTTTTTAATTTTTGAACTTATGAATTGTTGTTTTCTTTGTACAAGTAAATGTTTTAAGTTATTTTGTCCCAATTTGATGGTGTAAGATTTTGATACTTAATTTATTATGTTTTTGTTCATATTGTGAGATAACATTTTTTGTTTTAGTTTTAGTGCATGAATTGGATATATATTATTTTAGGATGACAGTTATATAAATGATGATCTATTGTTTTAACTGCATTTGATTTACAGTTGCAAATGATTTGATAACTATGGTTCATATAATATTTGTGTTCACATGATTTTAATTTTAGTTCTGTTTTATTATCATTGACAATAAATATATTAGTTTAATAAAATGCACTAATTATAATTTATTTTTATTTTACCGCTAATCCCCTGCACCCTCGTACCGCCCGTATCTTCACCAATCCAAACCACGAGGTTTTGTATATTTATGTAGTGCTTGCGGCAACCAGTATATATTTTGGATGATTTTTTTCATGCTTACCTATCCAAACACTTCCACATACACCTCTATTTCAAATAGACTTATAGATCCAATTCCTTGGGAATTAACCAATTTCACGCCTAGAATAATGAAACAATATAAATTGTTTACGCACTTATTTATCAGTTATTTGGAGGATAAAATATACTCACTGTAATTTTATTTTATTTGATATGTTCTTCGCACACCAGAATTGCATGGTTTTTTTATATATGTTTTAATACTGCTACAATTTAACAATTTATCAACTCGCATATATTGAGTCGAGATGTCTGCCAATCCAAAATGACCGAAAACACCTCTAATTTCACCAGTTAGCAAAAGTGTTAGATCATTAGTGACAGTTTACCCCCTCTCGCGTCAGCAGTGGTGGTTGGTAGAAAATTTGATCATTTAAATATTGTGGCTTGAATTCTATATAAATTGCAAATGGGTGAAATTAAAAATAAGGTTAATAGCGTAAAACCCCATGTGACATGATAAATATGCATCAAACTCTCATTTGTTAACAAAATAGGCAAGAACCGCATCTGTTTTCTTAAACTCGGCATTAATCTCCCCCTTGTTATTGCAAATATGCAAGAAACTTCCGTGCGTTAACAAAATAGGCAAAAAACCTCATATGTTTTCTTAAACTCGGTATGAAACCCTACTGTGGTAGAAAAATGCGAAAAACCCCATTTTTTAAAAATATTGCATGAAACCCCGTGTTAAACAAAACAGGCAAACCCCTCTATTTTCGCAAATCCTGCACAAAACCACATCTATTGTCTAATATGCTCTCCAATTTTTCTACATCTACATTAACTTCTTTTTTCTTTCTGTAATGAATTGTTCTTTTAGTTTTAAAACGAACAATATTCAGAATTTTAAAGTGAATATTTTTTTTGGTGTAATTTTAAAATAGAATTTATAGAAAAATTCTTTATTCATAATCTATTTGAAAATTACATCACAAAAGGTACTCTTTAAAATTCTGAACATTGTTCGTTTTAAAACTAAAAGAACAAAACTGTTAGTTCCGGATTTTAAAGATGACAAAATATATCAGACCGGATCGAGAGAAATCAGATTGACCAGATCGCTCGCTCAAAACAGATCAAGTTGATATGGTATATCGCAAAACAGAACGGATCGATGGAAATCAGCCTGACCAGATCGAAGTTTCAGATCGATCTCAACTTCTATCAGATCAGAACAGTCAAGGCTGAATAAAGATTTGGTTCTTCAGTCCGAATCATTAACGGCTATTTATTGAAGCATTTAATGTCGCAATTAATGCTGAAAAAGACCAAAGACTGAAGATTACCATAAAAGGTAAGAAGACAAAGAAGAGCTTACCTGACAGTCGCCGAAAGCATGAACCAGAACGGCAAGTACCCTAAAGAAGAAGACTGTAGCTTACTCTGAGTTTAAGCAGAGTCAAGAGTTGCACATTAAAGGAAATAATATTGTTGGTACATGCAACTATAAAAGGATGCAACAGAAGAGCTCAAGACAGAGTCTGATCAATCGAAAAACGCACAAGAAAGAAAAACAGCACAAGCTTACAAGCTCAGACATTCTCGAGCTGAAAATCTTCATAAGCACAAGTATATTGTAATATTTGATCAGTTAGGATCATTGTGTGCATAGACTAAAGTCTATCTTGTGTATTCTGTATTGAAATATAGAAGTGATAAACAATTGTAACTGTCAGACAGAGTGTGTCTGAACAGATCGAGAGACTAGGAGTTTCAGTCTGGTAGTGAGGTAAATCCAGCTGAATCGGGTTTGTACAACAGGATTGTATAAATCAAAGTATTCTAGTGGAATCCTTCCTTAATTGGAAGAAGGGGAGACGTAGAAGGATTACACCACCTTCGAACTTCCAGAAACATATTCTGTGTTTTATCATTCTGCACTCGTTCCATTATTCAAGCCATCGAGCCGTTCTTACTAATCTAAGAACATACCGTTCCGCACTATAATATTAAGTGGTCTGTTCTGCAAAAGAGTTGATTAAGAAACAGATTTCTTTCACTAATCAGAAAGAAATCACAAGGGATTAATTTTTAATAGGAGTGTTCATTCACCCCCCTCTAAACACTCCGGACCGATCCTAACAAGTGGTATCAGAGCAGGTTGTCTTAATCAGCACAAAGACACTTGAGCTGATGGCATCATTCAACAAAATTCCTATGTTCTCAAAAGAAGACTATGATGATTGGAGAATCAGAATGCAAGCTCATCTGGCAGCACAGGATGGCGATACGTGGTTCGTCATCACTGATGGACCAATGAAGATTCTGAAAGTCAATACAGCAGCCTCCATTACTGGTGGTGAACCCCAAATGGTCGAGAAGGACAGATCCCTCTGGACGAATGAAGAAAGAAAGAAAGCAAACCTCGACAACGTTGCCAAAGACATCTTGTTCAAGACATTGGACAAGAACATGTTCAGTAAAATCAAAATGTGCTCAACTGCCAAAGAAATTTGGGAGAAGATAGCACAGCTTTGTGAAAGGAACGACCAAACCAAGGAAAACAAGCTGACTTTTGCTCTTCAAAGATTTGAGAGCATAAAAATGAAGAGTGGAGAAACTCTAAATGAGTTTGATGAAAGAGTCACTGGTATCATCAATGAACTAAATGGTCTGGGCAAGGAATACTCAAACAGAGAGATCACTTTGAAAGTTATGAGAGCCCTGTCAAAAGAATGGGATGTTAAGACCATTGCAATGAGGGAGTCCAAAGATCTAAACAAGGTTGAACTTCATGATCTGTTCGCAGATCTAAAGGCATATGAGTTCGAACTGATCACCAGAGGTGAAGCGGAGCCATTCATCTCTCAACCAAACAAAGCACTGGCAGCCATTCCAGACCAGACCGCCCCCACAACAGATCGATCTATCGAACAGATAAGTGATGATGCTATGTCATTATTTATCAAGAAATTTGGTAAATTCATGTCTAAAAATAAAAGGAATTTTAAACCCTCTCATCATTATAAATCAAGAAAGGACGATGCTGTTAATGATCAGGCTTGCTACAATTGTGGTACGACCGGACATTTTATTGCAGATTGCACCAGACCGAAGAAAGAAGAGCGTAAAGAAAAGCATCATGATGAAAAGAAAAAGAAGCACTACAAAGATCGTAAAAGTCATCATGGGAAGTCCCAAAAGGTCCTAGTAGCAGAAGAAGGAAACAGCAAGTGGGCTCAGACTGATTCAGATTCAGAAAGCTCCGAATATTCTTCCAGCGAAAGCGAAGATGATATTCAATTTCTAATGGCAGACGAAGATATGAGTCAAACAGACGAGGTATTCGATCTTGACTCAAATGAATTTACACGTGAAGAGCTTATGTCCGCACTGCAAGACATGTCTAATGATTATAGAATCTTAGCTGAATCATTTGAGAAAACCAAAGCTAAAGCCAATGATCAAATGGATGAGCACATCAAACCAAGCTGCTCTGAGCTGATCGAGCTGAATAAGCTAAAAATCTCTTATGAACAGCTCCATGAAGAAAATAAGAGAATTAGCACACAAAATGCTAAGCTTTCTCATATCTTCAAAACATGGACAAAATCCAGAACATCATTGGAAGAATTGCAAGAGGTACAAAGAAAATGTCGGTGATGTTACCGGCATAGGCTTTGATATCAAAGACTGCACCAAAGATGAATCTGAACTGTTGCTGGTAAAGAACAAAATCAAACAAATGACATTTGTTAAATCCAGCACAGTATATGAGACTGAAGCACCTATAATTCAAACGGGAGTCTCTTTCGAGAATCAAGGTTTGAGAAAAGGGATTGGATATGTTAACCAAGCCAAAGAAAAGGCACCAGCAAGCTTTGCGTCTTTCAGACCAAATCTAAAGGTGCAAGATCTAAGGCAAGGAAGACAATACAATTACTATAATTCAAAACCAGTTCAACGAAGATATAGACTACCCAATAAGAATCAAAGGTTTCCATATCGCACACATTATCACACACAACATCGAAACAGATCAGCTCACAGCACACCAGACACACACAAGCCATTAAAGCTGATACATGTGTGGGTTCCCAAATGGCTAATCCGTTATGGACCCAAGTATGATTGGGTACCAACAATAATTATGTTTGATGACAGGTACCGAAGAAACTTGCATCAGATTGGTACTTAGACAGTGGGTGTTCTCGTCACATGACTGGAAACATCGAGCTGCTGTCTGAAGTCACAGAATGTACTGGACCCAAGATCATCTTCGGAGATAACTCAAAGGGTAAGACCGTGGGCAAGGGTAAGATTGTCCATGGTAATATTATTATCAATGATGTGCTGTTAGTTGAAAATCTATGCTATAATCTGATTAGTATAAGTCAACTATGTGATAATGATTATGCTGTAGAATTTCACAAACACACTTCCACTGTTAAATCGTCAGACGGTGTGACCATGCTTGTAGGAATCAGAAATGGAAATACATATAAGATCAACTGGAACTTTGCTCAACCTGATAATCCTACTTGCTTCATCGCTAATAATGATAATAAACACTGGCTATGGCATAAACGCTTGAATCATCTCAATTTTAAGACTATTTCTAGCCTGTGTAAACATGATTTAGTTGTCAATCTGCCCAAGATCAACTTTGCTAAGGATAAGACCTGTGAAGCGTGCCAAATGGGCAAACAGATCAGATCATCCTTCAAAAACAAGAATGCCAAATCCTCCTCACGTTGCTTAGAATTATTACATATGGACTTGTTTGGTCCTATACCAATAACAAGTTTAGGGGGAATGTGGTATACTCTTGTTGTTATTGATGATTACTCACGTTTTACTTGGACTATATTTTTGAGCAGTAAAGATCAGACCGGTCCGAAATTGATCAAGCTGCTGAAACGCACTCAGAATGAGAAATCATCAAGCATAGACAGGATTCGTAGTGACAAAGGCACTGAGTTTTCTAATCAGAATCTTGAATCCTTTCTAGAAGATCAAGGAATTAAGCATGAATTTTCAGCCGCCCGAACTCCCCAACAAAATGGAGTTGCAGAACGAAGGAACAGAACGCTTAAAGAGGCAGCAAGGACAATGCTTGCTGATTCTGACATTTCGCAAAAGTTCTGGGCAGAAGTTGTAAATACTGCGTGCTACACTCAAAATCGGTCTATGATTAACAAGAAGTTGAATCTTACTCCATATGAAATATGGACTGGTAACAGACCGTCTATCTCTCACCTTCATGTATTTGGTTGCAAATGCTTTGTTCACAACAATGGTAAGAATCATCTTACATCATTTGAAGCTAAATCAGATAATGGGATATTCTTAGGATATTCATCTAATAGCAAAGCTTTTCACGTCTTCAATTGTTAGTTCCGAACCTTATCGATGAGATTTTAAAGATGACAAAACATATCAGACCGGATCGAGAGAAATCAGACTGACCAGATCAATCGCCCAAAACAGATCAAGCTGATAAGATGACAAAGCATATCAGACCGGATCGAGGGTAATCAAACTGACCAGATCGATAGCTCAAAACAGAACAAGCTGATAAGACATATCACATATCAGACCGGATCGATGGATATCAGACTGACTAGATCGAAGCTTCAGATCGATCTCAATCTTTATCAGATCAGAGCAGTCAAGGATGTATAAAGATTGGCTCTTCAGTCCGAATCATTAACGGCTATTTATTGTAGCATTTAATGTCGTAGTTAATGCTACAAAGGACCAAAGACTGAAGATTGCCATAAAAGGTAAGAAGACAAAGAAGAGCTTACCTGACAGTCACCGAAAGCATGAACCAGAACGGCAAGTATCCTGAAGAAGAAGACTGTAGCTTACTCAGAGAATAAGCAGAGTCAAGAGTTGCACATTAAGGGAAATAATGTCGTTGGTACATGCAACTATAAAAGGATGCAACAACAATACAGAAAGGACGACACACAGACATACAAGGACACGAGAGACTGATCAATCGAAAAACACACAAGAAAGCAAATCAGCACAAGCTTACAAGCTCAGAAGCTCTCGAGCTGAAATTATTCTTAAGCACGATTACTTTGTAATATTTGATCATTTAGGATCACTGTGCGCATCTTGTGTAGTCTGTATTGAAAAACAGAAGTGAGAAACAAATTGTAACTGTCAGACAGAGAGTGTCTGAACAGATCGAGTGACTAGGAGTTTCAGACTGGTAGTGGGGTAAATCCAGCATAAATCGGGTTTGTACAACAGGATTGTATAAATCAAAGTCTTCTAGTATAAACCTTCCTTAATTGGAAGAAGGGGAGACGTAGAAGGATTACACCACCTTCGAACTTCCAGAAACATTTTCTGTGTTCTTGTCTTTCTGCACTTGTTCTTTCATTCAAGCCATCGAGCCGCTCATACAAATATAAGATCAGACCGTTCCACACTTATACATTCAGTGGTCTGTTCTATAAAAGAGTTGATTAAGAAACAGATTTCTTTCACTAATCCGAAAGAAATCACAAGGGATTAAATTTTAGAAGGAGTGTTCATTCACCCCCCCTCTAAACACTCCGGACCGATCCTAACAAGTGGTATCAGAGCAGGTCATCTTAATCAGCACAAAGACACTTGAGCTGATGGCATCATTCAACAAAATTCCTATGTTCTCAAAGGAAGACTATGATGACTGGAGAATCAGAATGCAAGCTCATCTGGCAGCTCAGGATGACGATATGTGGTTCGTCATCACTGATGGACCAATGAAGATTCTGAAAGTCAATACAGCAGTCGCCATTACTGGTGGTGAACCACATATGGTAGAGAAGGACATATCCCTCTGGACGAATGAGGAAAGAAAGAAAGCAAATCTCGACAACGTTGCCAAAGACATCTTGTTCAAGACATTGGACAAGAACATGTTCAGCAAAATCAAAATGTGCTCTACTGCCAAAGAAATTTGGGAGAAGATAGCACAACTATGTGAAGGCAACGACCAGACCAAAGAAAACAAGCTGACTGTTACTCTTCAAAGATTTGAGGGCATAAAGATGAAGAGTGGAGAAACTCTAAACTAGTTTGATGAAAGAGTCACTGGCATCATTAATGAACTGAATGGTCTGGGCAAAGAATACTCAAATAGAGAGATCGCTCTAAAAGTTATGAGAGCCCTGCCTAAAGAATGGGATGTTAAGACCATTGCAATGAGGGAGTCCAAAGATCTGAACAAGGTTGAACTTCATGATCTGTTCGCAGATCTTAAAGCATATGAGTTCGAACTGATAAGCAGAGGTGAAGCAGAGCCATTCATCTCTCAACCAAACAAAGCACTGGTAAGCTATTCCATACCAGATCGCCTCCACGTCAGATCGATCTATTGAACAGATAAATTGCACCAGACCGAAGAAAGAAGAACGGAAGGAGAAGCATCGCGATGACAGGAAAAAGAAGCACTACAAAGACCGCAAAAATCATGGAAAGTCCCAAAAGTTTCTAGTAGCTGAAGAAGGAAACAGCAAGTGGGCTCAGACTGACTCCGATTCAGACAGCTCCGAATATTCTTCCAGCGAAAGCGAAGAAGATATTCAATGTCTAATGGCAGATGAAGAGATGAGACAGACGAGGTATTTGACTTTGACTCAAATGAATTTACACGTGAAGAGCTCATGTCCGCACTGCAAGACATGGCTAATGATTATAGGATCTTAGCTGAATCATTTGAGAAGAATAAAGCTAAAGTCAGTGATCAAATGGATGAGCACAACAAACCAAGCTGCTCTGAGCAGGGTGAGTGCAACAATCTCCAGATCGAGCTGAATAAGCTGAAAATCTCCTATGATCAGCTCCATGAAGAAAATAAGAGAATTAGCACACAAAATGCTAAGCTTTCTCATATATTCAAGACATGGACAAAATCCAGAACATCTTTGGAAGAATTACAAGAGGTACAAAGAAACGTTGGTGATTTCACCGGCATAGGCTTTGACACCAAAGAATCCACCAAAGATAAATCTGAACTGTTGCTGGTAAAGAACAAAATCAAACAAATGACATTTGTTAAATCCAGCACAGTATATGAAACTGAAGCACCTACGATTCAAACGGGAGTCTCTTTCGTGAATCAATGTGTGAGAAAAGGAATTGGATATGTCAACCAAGCCAAAGAAAAGGCACCAGCAAGCTTTGCGTCTTTCAGACCAAATCTAAGGGTGCAAGATCGAAGGCAAGGAAGACAATACAATTAGTATAATTCAAAACCTGTTCAACGAAGATATAGACTACCTCATGAGAATCAAAGGGTTCCATATCGCACACATTATCACACACAACATCGAAACAGACCAGCTCACAGCACACCACACACACACAAGCCACTAAAGCTGATACAGGTGTGGGTTCCCAAAGGGCTAATCCGTTCTGGACCCAAATAGGATTGGGTACCAACAATAAATATGTTTGATGACAGGTACCGAAGAAACTTGCATCAGACGGGTACTTGGACAGCGGGTGTTCTCGTCACATGACTGGAAACATCGGGCTGCTGTCTGAAGTCACAGAATGTACTGGACCCAAGATCATCTTCGGAGATAATTCGAAGGGTAAGACCGTGGGCAAGGGTAAGATTGTCCATGGTAACATTATTATCAATGATGTGCTGTTAGTTGAAAATCTGTGCTATAATCTGATTAGTATAAGTCAACTTTGTGATAATGGCTATGCTGTAGAATTTCACAAACACAGTTGCACTGTTAAATCATCAGACGGTATAACCATGCTTGTAGGAATCAGGAATGGAAATACATATAAGATTAACTGGAATCATGCTCAACCTGATAATCCTACTTGCTTCATCGCTAACAATGATAATAAACACTGGCTATGGCATAAACGCTTGAATCATATCAATTTTAAGACTATTTCTAGCCTGTGTAAACATGATTTAGTTATCGGCCTGCCCAAGATCGACTTTGCTAAGGATAAGATCTGCGAAACTTGCCAAATGGGCAAACAGATCAGATCATCCTTCAAAAATAAGAATGCCAAATCCTCCTCCCGTTGTTTAGAACTATTGCATATGGACTTGTTTGGTCCTATACCAATAACAAGTTTAGGGGGGATGCGGTATACTCTTGTTGTTATTGATGATTACTCACGCTTTACATGGACTATATTTTTGAGCAGTAAAGATCAGACCGGTCCGAAGTTGATCAAGCTGCTGAAACGCACTCAGAACGAGAAATCATCCAGCATAGACAGGATTCGAAGTGACAAAGGCACTGAGTTTTCAAATCAGAATCTTGAATCCTTTCTAGAAGATCATGGAATTAAGCATGAGTTCTCAGCCGCTCAAACTCCTCAACAGAATGGAGTTGCAGAACGAAGAAACAGAACGCTCAAAGAAGCAGCAAGAACAATGCGTGCTGATTCTGGAATCTCACAAAAGTTCTGGGCAGAAGCTGTAAATACTGCATGCTACACTCAAATCGGTCTATGATTAATAAGAAGCTGAATCTCACTCCATATGAAATATGGACTGGTAACAGACCGTCTATTTCTCACCTTAATGTATTTGGCTGTAAATGCTTCGTTCACAACAATGGTAAGACTCATCTTACAACATTTGAAGCTAAGTCAGATAATGGAATATTCTTAGGATATTCATCAACTAGCAAAGCTTATCGAATTTTTAATAATCGAACCTTAACTGTAGAAGAATCAGTTCATGTAGTTTTTGATGAATCTTTGTGTGTTGAGGGTAACAAAGAATCAATTCAAAATCAGATGG
The DNA here is from genome assembly GCA_907163345.1 of Haberlea rhodopensis. Lineage (NCBI taxonomy): Eukaryota > Viridiplantae > Streptophyta > Magnoliopsida > Lamiales > Gesneriaceae > Haberlea > Haberlea rhodopensis. The sequence continues at coordinate 31,283 of CAJQUN010001482.1, forward strand.
AAAACATCCATCTCGAAGCTAACAGTGATGATGAGATTGTAGCTAACAGGTCAAGAGACAACCCACCAGAACCTGAAGTACCAGCCAGATCGTATCAAGGCAATGAAGCTTCTTCAGATCGAGCCGATCCGGATGATCCAAACTCTCATATCAAAGCAGATGCTGATCATACCGCTACTACTACTCATCCGGCTGGACCAGACAATCCAGAGTCAAGCTATCGATGGACTAAGAGGCATCCACCTAATCTAGTGATTGGAAGTCCCTCTGCACCGATTAGAACCAGAGGACAGATGATGGATGAGTTCACTCATGCTGCTTTCATCTCAACTCTGGAACCTAAGAAGATCGATGAAGCTCTGACTGATTTCAACTGGATTAAGGCAATGCAAGAAGAGCTTAATCAATTCGAACAAAATCAAGTTTGGAGTCTAACCCCCAGACCAAGCGATCTGCCTGTTATTGGAACCAGATGGGTTTTCAGAAACAAGCTGGACGCAGATGGAACTGTGGTTAGAAACAAGGCTAGACTGGTGGCACAAGGATTCCGACAAGAAGAAGGAATTGACTTCGATAAATCTTTTGCACCAGTCGCCAGACTTGAAGCAATCAGAATCTTTCTTGCATATGATGCCTTTAAAGACTTTAAGGTATATCAGATGGACGTCAAGAACGCCTTCCTTAATGGTAAGCTTCAGGAGGAAGTTTACATTGAGCAACCTCCTGGATTTCAGAACCACTCATTCCCTAATCATGTATATCTACTGAATAAAGCAGTATATGGTCTGAAACAAGCACCAAGGGCCTGGTATGACACTCTATCTCAATTTTTGCTGAACCATGACTTTCAGATCGGCTCAGTAGATAAAACTCTCTTTAAATTTATTAAGGGGGAACATACCCTGTTGGTTCAGATTTATGTTGATGATATAATCTTTGGGTCAACTAACCCCAAATTATGCGAGAAATTTTCCAAGTTGATGCATGGACAGTTTGAGATGAGCATGATGGGAGAACTCTCATCCTTTTTGGGTCTCCAAGTCAAACAGCTCAGCAATGGAATTTTCATCAACCAAACCAAGTATACCAAAGAGCTGCTTAAGAGATTCGGAATGGAAACATGCTCAACTGCATCCACTCCAATGAGTCCTACAATCAAGTTAGACAAAGACGAAGGGGGAACGACAGTCGAAGTAACTATGTATAGAGGACTAATCGGATCGCTCTTATATCTTACAGCGAGCCGGCCTGATATTATGTTCTCAGTCTGTATGTGCGCCAGATTTCAGTCAGAAACAAAGCAATCACATTTTATTGCTGCTAAGCGTATTCTGAAATACTTGAAAGGATCTCAGAACGTTGGTCTTTGGTACTCCAAAGATTCTAACTTCAGCTTGATCGGATATTCAGACGCAGACTACGCTGGCTGTAAGATTGATCGTAAAAGCACCAGTGGAACATGTCAATTTCTAGGTGAAAGATTGATCTCTTGGTTCAGTAAGAAGCAAACATCAATTGCCACATCTACAGCTGAAGCAGAATATCTTGGCGCTGGAAGCTGTTGCGCTCAAATGCTCTGGATTCAACACCAGCTCAAAGACTATGGCATCCAAGCTGTTGACTCTCCGATATTTTGCGACAACACAAGTGCAATCGCTATAACATATAATCCAGTTCTGCACTCTCGAACAAAGCATATTGATATAAGACATCATTTTATTCGAGATCATGTTGGCAAAAAGGAGATTCGGATCGAGCACATCTCAACAGAGCAGCAAGCAGCAGACATCTTCACCAAACCGCTCCCTGAGGCTAAGTTTAATTATTTCCGTCAAATTCTTGGATTAATTGACTTATCTTAATAGTTTAGATGTTCTCTTCTTCTCGCGCCTAAAGAATTTTGTTGGGACAGATCGATAATACAATGTTTAGAAAGACACAGACCGGTCCGAACTTTCAGACCGATCTATGTCAATCTGATGTTATCCTATGATCTGTCTGGACAATAAATCTTTTATTTTGTAACAAAAAAAAAAAATAGCCCGGACTGATTGCATTTTAACCGCCTTATCTTTCTTTTATCCTGACCGTTTATTTTGAATATTTATTTATCAGTCTTCGAGATAAAGACACGTGTCTTCTCTCTCTTATTTAGCGGGCTGAACATTTCATTTTCATTCACTTTTTACCATTTACCGCCTGTCTGCTCTCTAACTCTCTCATCTTCCCTCAAAACTTTTCGTATACTTTTTCCATTTTACTCCAATGGCTACCATAACTCACAACTCTCTCTCCGTTGAGTTCAATGACATTTACAGGGCTGAAGATTCAGAGATGGTTTCCATTTTCCGAGCTTTGGAATCGTCTGGATTGAGAAACTTTTTGGAGTGTGGCACAGTGGTTTACGAGTCGGAGATTCGTGAACTGTTCGCCAATGCCATATCCCATAAGTCATTCATCTCCACATCTGTCAAGGGCAAAACTTTTGAAATCTCGCCGATGACGCTGGCCAAGACCTTTGGTCTACCCAACTCCGGACTGACTGAGTTTGGGCAGATTCCTCAAGCCTCTCTCACAGCTCTTCAGGGGAAGATTTCTATTTTTGACCATCACCTGCAGCCCTCATTCAAAAAGAAGGAAATGCTATTTCATTTCCAGGTGCTATGCGAAATTGTGGGCAAGCCATTATTGGGCAAACCTGGGAGTTTTGACGCCGTCACTGCCGAGAAGTTCAGGGCCATGGCTGCTATTGTTTCCGGACAGAAGATGAACTGGTCCGTGATTCTTTTTGGAGTTCTGATGGAAACAGTTATCGCCTCCAAACAGGCCGTCTGCTTTGCTGTTCCTCTCAGCAAACTCCTAGAAACTTTGGACATTGAGCTAGGGAAGCAGTCTGCTCTGAGTCCCTTCAAGATTCTCAACTCCAAAGGACTAGCACTGCTGAAGTCCAAGAGTGCTCCATCTACTCCCACCGATCTGGTGGCTGTCAAGATTGAGGAGGGAGAAGCCCAGGCTGCTGCTCGCAAATCACGAGTCAAGCAAAAGTTAACCATCCAAACTGACTCTGAAGAAACTCAGTCTGCTCCCTCGCCACCAGCCAAGCCTCTTCCCAAAATGGCTTACCCATATTGCCTCCAACAAAAGCCACCCCTGCACCCCAACCTACAACCCAAATCTCAACCACTTCAACCACTGCACCAAATGTAACCATCCGAGTCCCCTCTGCCATTCCCGTGGTGAAAGGGATTGTTATCACTGAGTTGGGAGACTATACCCAATCCGGAATCAAGTCCCCTCCCTCCACCGGCAGGGCAAAACCATTCTCTCCGAACCACTTTCCTCTAAGCCCAAATCTGCAGCACAGACAGCAATTGATATTGCTATGGAGGACGTTGAAGAGAAAGTGAAGGAGCTCATTGTGGTTTTTGATGAGTACGTCGAATACAGAACGATCAACCACATTGAGATGTTCTTCGGCAAACTCAAACGCCTTCAGAAAATGGAAGAAAACGTTCTGAAGGGGACAGAGACCGATAATGTTCGGCTTGCTGTGCAGCGCAAAGAGCTATTCAAGGCCACTCAAAGATTCAGACTGGCGACTCTGCTCTTAACTGCTAAGAAAGCGAACTTCGATCCGAATGTTCAAACTGCCAGAGATGATGGGGCTGTTATTGCTCAATTAGAGATGGATATTCATGATCTCCAGTTAGCTGTCCGATTTCAACGACAGAAACTCAGCATATCCACTCCAGCAACCAGCCCGGATCATCCCTCTGCCAGCAAGACTCTGGCAGAACCTTTCTTTGAGGTTATTCCCTCTGGAGCAGCAGAACAGATTGCAGATCGAGCAGTAGAACAGACTGCAGATCGCGAAGCAGATCAGACTGCAGACATGGTAGCAGATCAGACAGCGGAGCAGCCATTACCTAATGCTCCGTCTGCTACAGAAGATGAACCACTGAATGTTTTGTTGGATTATCCAACAACATCTATTCCATTGGGATCGTCAGACTCCCACGTTCACATCAGTCCAACCGCAGCACTTGCAACAGTTGGCGCACCAGAGTTCGTCGATCCGGATCTGGTGGTATCCACTGTTGTTGCAGCTCTACAACTTGAGGAGCCTTCCAGACCCAGCACTCCTCCAGTCCAATCAGATGAAGATATGGCTTTCTTACAGGCATTTTCTTCGGATCTGGTCACCTTGATCCGGTCCGAAAGTCACCAAGCTGTTGTATCTTCACTTGTGCCGATTGCTGAAGAAGATGATCATGCTTTGTCGTCATCAGATCACTCTCCAAGCCGACAATCTGATGCACCTCCATTTCTGGCAAGGACTCTTAAGCACCTATCTGACAACTGCATGTCACTCTCTCAACGTGTTCTGGAAGTTCATCAAGGTCAGAGGCTTACAGCTTTGGACTTTGATTCATTCAAAGAGAAGATGACAGCCAATATCGGCAGCCTTCAACGAGGACTGAACGATTTGTTTTCTCAGCAAGCCACTTATAAGAACAGCCTGAGAAAATAGCAGATCGAGCTGGCCACTGAAGTCAGAGCATCCGTCGCCAACTCCCTTCGCGCTCAAGATACTCGTCTTGACGCTATCAGCACTCAGCTAGCACAAGTTGTAGATTTTCTCCAAGAGATTGCTGCTGACAAAAAGGGGGAAAAGAAAAAAGACTTCAAGCCGCATCAGTCTCAGTCTTCAAGAAAATAGATTGTTTATATATTCAGACTGTCTGTATGCAAGACTGTTGATCAATAAAGAAAATCATTCTTTGTTAAGTCCTTGTTCATTTATTTTGAACTAAACTAAAAGGCTTAATAATAAAAGACTTAATCGATCCAACTTAATTATGTTCATTTATTTTGAACAAGAAGAAGTAATCGATCCGAAAGTATACGCTTCAGAGTACTTATCAGACTGGTTAAAAAGACTTGGAAGCTAGGTTTTGTCATCATCAAAAAGGGGGAATTTGTTAGTTCCGAACCTTATCGATGAGATTTTAAACATGACAAAACATATCAGACCCGATCGAGAGAAATCAGACTGACCAGATCGATCGCCCAAAACAGATCAAGCTGATAAGATGACAAAGCATATCAGACCGGATCGAGGGTAATCAGACTGACCAGATCGATAGCTCAAAACAGAACATGCTGATAAGACATATCACATATCAGACCGGATCGATGGATATCAGACTGACTAGATCGAAGCTTCAGATCGATCTCAATCTTTATCAGATCAGAGCAGTCAAGGATGTATAAAGATTGGCTCTTCAGTCCGAATCATTAACGGCTATTTATTGTAGCATTTAATGTCGTAATTAATGCTACAAAGGACCAAAGATTGAAGATTGCCATAAAAGGTAAGAAGACAAAGAAGAGCTTACCTGACAGTCGCCGAAAGCATGAACCAGAACGACAAGTATCCTGAAGAAGAAGACTGTAGCTTACTCAGAGAATAAGCAGAGTCAAGAGTTGCACATTAAGGGAAATAATGCCGTTGGTACATGCAACTATAAAAGGATGCAACAACAATACAGAAAGGACGACACACAGACATACAAGGACACGAGAGACTGATCAATCGAAAAACACACAAGAAAGCAAATCAGCACAAGCTTACAAGCTCAGAAGCTCTCGAGCTGAAATTATTCTTAAGCACGATTACTTTGTAATATTTGATCATTTAGGATCACTGTGCGCATCTTGTGTAGTCTGTATTGAAAAACAGAAGTGAGAAACAAATTGTAACTGTCAGACAGAGAGTGTCTGAACAGATCGAGTGACTAGGAGTTTCAGACTGGTAGTGGAGTAAATCCAGCCTGAATCGGGTTTGTACAACAGGATTGTATAAATCAAAGTCTTCTAGTATAAACCTTCCTTAATTGGAAGAAGGGGAGACGTAGAAGGATTACACACCTTCGAACTTCCAGAAACATTTTCTGTGTTCTTGTCTTTCTGCACTTGTTCTTTCATTCAAGCCATCGAGCCGCTCTTACAAATATAAGATCAGACCGTTCCACACTTATACATTCAGTGGTCTGTTCTATAAAAAAGTTGATTAAGAAACAGATTTCTTTCACTAATCCGAAAGAAATCACAAGGGATTAAATTTTAGAAGGAGTGTTCATTCACCCCCCCTCTAAACACTCCGGACCGATCCTAACATCAATAATCGCACTTTAACTGTAGAAGAATCTGTTCATGTAGTTTTTGATGAATCTTTATGTATTGAAGGTAGCAAGGAATCAATTCAAAATCAGATGGAAAATATCCATCTCGAAGCTAACAATGATGATGAGATTGTAGATAACAGGTCAAGAGACAATCCACCGGAACCTGAAGTACCAGACAGACCGGATCATGGCAATGAAGCTCCTTCAGATCGAGCCGATCCGGATGTTCCTCGCTCTAATGTTAAATCAAATGCTGATAATGCCACTACTACTCATCCGTCTGGACCAGACAATCCAGAATCGAGTTATCGATGGACAAAGAGGCATCCACCTGATCTAGTTATTGGAAGTCCTTCTGCACCGATTAGAACTAGAGGACAGATGATGGATGAATTCACTCATGCTGCTTTCATATCAAATCTGGAACCTAAAAAGATTGATGAAGCTTTGACTGATTTCAACTGGATTAAAGCCATGCAAGAAGAACTTAATCAATTTGAACAAAATCAAGTTTGGAGTTTAACCCCCAGGCCAAGCGATCTGCCTGTTATTGGAACCAGATGGGTGTTCAGAAACAAGCTAGACGCAGATGGAGTTGTGGTTAGAAACAAAGCCAGACTGGTGGCACAAGGATTCCGACAAGAAGAAGGAATTGACTTCGATGAATCTTGATAGGCTTAGATTTTGAGTGTTTTTAACTGTAATTTCTTCCCATTTTTCGTACTTTTTCCTGGATGATATTATGCTTTTTGGTGTTTATTTGATTGTTTCAGGAAAATAGGTCGGAAGTGGAAGAACTGAGCTAAAATGAAGAAAACGGGCGAAACCGAGGCGAAAAAGAGATCAAAATGAAGAAGTTGGATTTTCGGAATCTCGATCGATCGAGAATATTTCTCGATCGATCGAGCCAGGCAGTGTACTGAGCAGAAAATGAATCGAGTCTCGATCGATCGAGATTATTTCTCGATAGATCGACCCAGGCAAAAACTTCAGAGCCAATTTTATCGAAGAGTCGATCGATCGAGAATTATTCTCGATCGATCGAGCGAGGCAGTGAGTTTCAAAGACTAAAGTGAATAGTGCACCGATCTATCGAAGGAAAATCTCGATCGATCGATACGCAAATCTGGAAAAATCCTATCTTCCATTTTTGAATTGATTTTCGGTGATTTAAGGGGGATCTCTTCCATATCTCAAGATACATAATATCAGAATCCCATTTTGGACGAAAAGAAGAACCCTAGCTGCCGCCTAGCCGCCGCCAAGGAGATCCGTTCTTCCGGTTCTTCGTCCGAGCCAAAGCCAAACAATTCCGGAGTGCAAGGAAGGAGCAAGAGAAGAGATTTCGGTGCTACGCACGGATTCATTCCGCTGTTTATCGTATTTCTAGACTCTGATCTATTTCATATTAATTTCAATTGATGTTTTTGAGGTCGAGAGACGATTAAACTTCTTTTGTATTTGATTTGAAATAATTCTAGTTTATTTTATTGAGATTTAGGATCATTGTGTTTGATATATTGATTCAATTGTGTTTGAGTGTATTGATTCCTATCGTTCATGAATTAATTGCTTGTTAAGATCAAAGCCTAGCTAACTTTGATTGATTCTGAGAGTTATAACCGAGATCGAGAGATAACGTTGTAACACGCTCTATTAATTCATGAAGTATGTTATGATTGAGATCGAGAGATGATATCGCATACGTGAGAACTTGGAATCGAGAGATTTAGAGTAATAAGGTTTTGACGATTTATGCAATATTGAATTAGTAAATCGGTGCACGAGAAAACTTATTTGATATTAGTTTCTTTACAGCTCGAGAGAGTGTATTGAATAATAGCAAAAACCTTTCACCTTTAGAATCAATTGGTTGATAATTTGCTTATTCAAATGAATCATTAAAGATAACACAGTTGAACGAAGAGCTTGATAAATTTCTCGAGCAACTTACCTTTGCATATCAGGAACCATTCATTTTATTGTTTCTTGTGTTAATTTTCATTCCATAGTTTAAGTTTGCTTTAGTTAATCACCTTTGTTAATCGTAGGCTAAATATAATTTTGCTAGTTTTATTTGGTACTTATACATTAGTCCCTGTGGATTCGACAACCTTTACTTACATTTCACTATACTAAAACTTGACAACCGTGCACTTGCGGTAAAATCGCTTCACACTACACTTTGAAATATCTTTTGTTTAAAAATAAAGCGGTCAAGTTTTTGGCGCCATTGCCGGGGACTAATCTGTATAATATCATACGAGATTAGTTAATTGTAATTTAGCCAATTCTTTATTATTGCGTTTTTGTTTTTCTTTTTCATTTTCATTTGTTGATTTTTTTTAATATTTTTGTACTTTTTGTTGTTGTCTCCTTTTGTCTATTCAGTACAGGAAGCATTCGTTTTAGTGCATGCTTAGAAGAGAGGAACCCATTCTCGAGCCGTTTGATCCAGAGATAGAGAGAACTTTACTAAGAAGATTACGAGAAGCTCGAGAAATGGCTGACAATAACGAAGCACAGAACCCAAGATCAATGATGGACTTTGCACAACCGGCATTTCATGGATCTTCATCCAGCATCACAAGGCCGACGATTCAAGCAAACAACTTTGAGATCAAGCCGGCGATTATCCAAATGATACAGCATTCTGTAATGTTTGGGGGAGGTGCCACGGAAGATCCGAACAATCACATCTCCAACTTTTTGGAGATCTGTGATACGTTTAAACATAATGGCGTCTCCGACGACGCCATCAGGTTAAGGCTCTTTCCTTTTTCATTACGAGACAATGCTAAATCATGGTTGAATTCACTACCTGCAGGTTCAATAACAACATGGGAAGGGATGACAAAAGCATTTCTATTGAAGTATTTTCCCCCTTCCAAGACAGCAAAGATGCGGAACGATATCACGATATTTGGGCAGTTCGACCCTGAGACGTTATATGAAGCGTGGGATTGTTTTAAAGAATTGTTGAGGAGATGCCCACACCATGGTCTACCCATATGGCTGCAGGTACAAACTTTCTATAATGGTTTATTTTCTGCTAACCGTTCGATGATAGATGCAGCATCTGGGGGATCAATAATGAGGAAGACACCGGAAGAGGCATACAATTTATTGGAGGAAATGGCGTGGAACAGCTACCAGTGGCAGTCAGAGAGGAACACGCCACAGAAGCCAATAGGAGTCCATCAAGTGGACGAGATCACTGCCATTTCGGCTCAGTTGGAGGCTATGAACAGGAAGATAGATAGCATAGGAGCATCAGCGATGCAAGTTCAAGCTGTCTTCTGTGATTTGTGTGGAGGAAATCATCCGAGCATCGAGTGCCAGGCAGGTAACCAATTTAACCAATCTATTGAAGTTGTGAATTTTGTGGGTAACAGGCAGCAGAACAATCCGTACTCGAACTCCTACAACCCGGGGTGGAGGAACCACCCAAATCTGAGATGGTCGAACCAGGAGAATGTGTTGTACCCACAACCACAGGCGGGGTTCACACAAAAACCGAGTATGGAGGAACTGATGGCAAAGCTGATTTCGTCGACCGAGGTGAGGATGCAGAATCAGGATGCATCAATTAAAAATTTGGAAGTGCAGATAGGGCAGTTGGCCACGTTGATATCTGGGAGGACGCAAGGTACGCTCCCGAGTGATTCTGTAAAGAATCCAAAGGAGCAATCGAATTGATAGACGAGGAGGTGACAGTCCAGCTTGGGACTATAAATTAAGAACTTTCTTTTCCTTCCTCGAGTTTTGTTTTTAATTCCTTGTTTTAGTTTGTTTTGTTGTTATTTGTGTTTCTAATTTATCCGTGATGAATTCGTGAAATTTTTTATTGCAGGTGTGAAAACAAGAGCAATAAGGTTATAGGCGAGGCAACCCGAGAGAAAAGCTGTTGAAAAAAAAAAATTTAATTCTTGGTTGCTGGTGCTGGCGATCGATCGAGACAAAATCTCGATCGATCGTCCGAAGCTTTTAAAATACGATTTGCCTACTGCCTCGCTCGATCGATCGAGAATTATTTTCGATCGATCGAGCGAGAGAAAATTTTGAAAAAAATAGGGCACAGACGCAGCAGCCAGCAATTTATCAAAATCATTTTCTCTCCTATCCAACACAGCCCCAACTCGCCTAAAAAAAAATAAAAAAATTCTTCATCTAATCTCATCCTTATTCAATCCAATTTCCAATTTACTTCAAATCTTTGAAGTAATAATTGTTCTAATGAGATTTTAAATCCAGATTTGAAGAATTACAAGCCAAATTGGGTAGAAGTGCGTGCATCCAAAAGAGAATTCCACGCAAAGTGCCAAACTCGTCCAAGATCAGATTTTTAAGTGGTAATTGGTTTCAAATTTCTCATCTTGTTATCTTTTGGTGCAAGTACTTTGTGTAGTTGAATTGGGTTAGGAAGAATCAAAGGTTGGGGAAGCTTTTGTTGTGTTGAAGGGTATTAGCATTGCTGTGTTTTTGGGGTGGTGTTTAGTTGCATCCAAGCGAGATATTTGAGAATAATTTAGCAAGAAAATGTCTTCGAGAAAGAGGTCAAAGCAGGCGGAGGCTTCACAAAAGCAAAAGCAGGCGGAGGCCACCACTTCTGAGCCAGGGTATGACGAACAGAAGTTTGTCAATGCCACATTTGCTGAGTTTTATCCCACTGATCATAAGAAACCCCTTAGTCGTGAAAGGGGCATGAGCATGGAAAAAATTGAGTGTCCGGTCATTAGGACAGCACGACGACGAGGGTGGTTTCAATTTGTACAGACGCCTATTGATGCTGTGGTCCCACTGGTGAGGGAATTTTACACAAATCTTCGAGCTATTAAACCAGGGCACCAAGCAATTGTTTATGTTCGAGGGAAGGATGTGTTGGTAGATCGAGCCTCAATTAATAATATTCACCGGATGCCTTTCATACACAACTGTGCGTACCAATCTTTCCGCAAGAGTTTGATCAATTATGATGAGGTACTCGCAATCATTGGCATGCTGGGAGTAGATTGGCAGCGGAACGACAAGGGAGAGCCACAGGTGGTTCTCAAGAAGCATTTGACACCAGAGGCCCAAGCATGGTTCTCATTTGTCGCCTCACGGGTCATGCCTTCGACCCACACTTCTGAGGTGACGAAGGACAGAGCAGCCCTGGTTTTTGCCATTCTCACAGGGTAGGAGGTGGATTTGGGTGAGATCATTAGTGATCACATCCATGAGATCGGTAGCAGCCCACCTACCTCCGCACTACCGTTTCCATCTACCATCACGGCTTTATGCAAGCGATGCGGAGTGCAATGGGAGAGGACGAGGAGCTACTCCCACCAAAGACCCCAATTGTTGTTGACGGTCCACCACCACCTACAGGCCGAAGAAGGGCTGCCCCACGACCCTCGGACACTAGACAGGCCGGAGCATCATCATCCTCTGCTGCAGAGCATACACGTGTTACATTGGACTCTCTTCACAGGGATCTCCAAGATATTTGCCTGGAGCAGCAGAGTATCCACAGCATGCAGCGGGACATACATATCATGCAGAGAGCATTGCAGATAGACCATGAGCAGGTAGCTCAGCGTTAGATGGAGTTCATGCACTACCAGAGTGCATGGAACACTGCCATGGCCCAGGGCTTCCCAGGTTTCCAGTTCCCGCCAGAGCCACACTTTGCACCATATCAGCCGCATGCACCTCCACCTTCTGAATACCCGCCATTTCCGCCATATCAGGGCGAGGAGCATCACTACCCAGTCCCCCCTCCGGAGCATGATGAGGACGACGATCAGTGACGATCGTCGTCATGGTATGTGTTTTGTCTTTGCGCTTATTTGTCTTGTACATTGAGGGCAATGCACATATTAAGTTTGGGGGGGTTTTGAGTATTTGTATATATCTTGTTTTTGCACATTCTGCTGCTTGTCTTGCTTCTCTACTTGCACGACTGCACGATTTTGTGACTAATTCGTCGTTGAGCATTACCAACAAATTTTTTTTTTTATGGAGTTATTCTTGAGAAATGAGGAATTAGATTTGCAACGGTAATACATGATGAAATTAATCCTCATCTAGATAGGAGTCATGAAAATGTTTAACTTGTTTGTATATATCCTTTGTTAAGCATATGTCAAAATTGAGGAATAATTTGAGCACGTATTGAGTCATGATTGAGTAAAGTATGTATTGATTAAAGTGAAAATTTGTGTTAACTATGATTAGTCTTGAGCATCTTAGATAACTCTACAATTTATTTGAAAGCACTTTGAGGCGAAATTTATAATTAGGAACTTGACTTGGAGATGATTTAGGCGATTTTTGGACCGTTTGTGCCTTTCAAGCCTACCTTGTATTCATCATTCCTTAGTGTCCCCTCTTGAGCCTTATTGAAAAAGAATGGTATATGCATTGCATATGATTAGACCCCCATTCGACATTCTTGGCAAACTCATTATACCTACCTTGAACTGAGCCTAAAAGAAATTTTTATCCATACCTAAGGGAGTATAATGAATCTCATTCTTTGCACGGAATTGTCATATGTAAATGAGTTCATTGTGAATAATAAAATGAACAAAAGAATGAGCAAAAAGAAAAGATGTAGAGAAAAGCCTTGAAAAGAAAAATTCAAATAAGACCCAAAGTGGCCAATGCTAGAAAAAGTTGAAGAGAAGCTCAATAGTGTGCGAAAAAAAAAAATTGTTGAACTGATTTTATACTCTCTTCTTTGAATTCATCCTACCTTTTTTTTTGAAGCCGACACCAAAAGGCCTAACGTTATAAGCTTTTAAAGACCTTTTGATCCAAGTCTAGGGAATAATTACATTAGTGGAGAAGTGCTGGATAGTAAATTTGTAGAGTAATTCAAAGTATTCTTGACTTTGAGTTTTCATGGCACATTTTGATCTTAAAGATATGTACATTATTCATGTTTGACAATAGCACACACGCACGTTCCAATGTTGCGATGTATTGTTTAACTTAGGAGAAATTGCTTTTTTGTTGAATTTTGAATGACACTTATCGATGTGTAAGTAGGATTCTGAGTTTTTACGTGAGTTGTAATGATGATTCATGCATAGTATGAAGTTAACTCTTCTTTTTGAGCTTATTGCTTGCTCGAGGACGATCAAGTCTAAGTTTAGGGGAGTTGATAGGCTTAGATTTTGAGTGTTTTTAACTGTAATTTCTTCCCATTTTTCGTACTTTTTCCTGGATGATATTATGCTTTTTGGTGTTTATTTGATTGTTTCAAGAAAATAGGTCGGAAGTGGAAGAACTGAGCTAAAATGAAGAAAACGGGCGAAACCGAGGCGAAAAGAGATCAAAATGAAGAAGTTGGATTTTTGGAATCTCGATCGATCGAGAATATTTCTCGATCGATCGAGCCAGGCAGTGTGCTGAGCAGAAAATGAATCGAAGTCTCGATCGATCGAGATTATTTCTCGATCGATCGACCCAGGCAGAAACTTCAGAGCCAATTTTATCGAAGAGTCGATCGATCGAGAATTATTCTCGATCGATCGAGCGAGGCAGTGAGTTTCAAAGACTAAAGTGAACAGTGCACCGATCGATCGAAGGAAAATCTCGATCGATCGATACGCAAATCCGGAAAAATCCTATCTTCCATTTTTGAATTGATTTTCGGTGATTTAAGGGGGATCTCTTCCATATCTCAAGATACATCATATCAGACTCCATTTTTGGACGAAAAGAAGAACCCTAGCCGCCGCCTAGCCGCCGCCAAGGAGATCCGTTCTTCCGGTTCTTCGTCCGAGCCAAAGCCAATCAATTCCGGAGTGCAAGGAAGGAGCAAGAGAAGAGATTTCGGTGCTACGAACGGATTCATTCCGCTGTTTATCGTATTTCTAGACTCTGGTCTATTTCATATTAATTTCAATTGATGTTTTTGAGGTCGAGAGACGATTAAACTTCTTTTGTATTTGATTTGAAATAATTCTAGTTTATTTTATTGAGATTTAGGATCATTGTGTTTGATATATTGATTCAATTGTGTTTGAGTGTATTGATTCCTATCGTTCATGAATTAATTGCTTGTTAAGATCAAAGCCTAGCAACTTACCTTTGCATATCCGGAACCATTCATTTTATTGTTTCTTGTGTTAATTTTCATTCCATAGTTTAAGTTTGCTTTAGTTAATCACCTTTGTTAATCGTAGGCTAAATATAATTTTGCTTGTTTTATTTGGTACTTATACATTAGTCCCTGTGGATTCGACAACCTTTACTTACATTTCACTATACTAAAACTTGACAACCGTGCACTTGCGGTAAAATCGCTTCACACTACACTTTGAAATATCTTTTGTTTAAAAATAAAGCGGTCAAATCTTTTGCACCAGTCGCCAGACTTGAAGCAATCCGGATATTTCTTGCTTATGCTGCTTTTAAAGACTTCAAGGTATATCAAATGGACGTTAAGAGTGCCTTTCTTAATGGTCAGCTTCAGGAGGAAGTCTACATTGAGCAACCTCATGGATTTCAGAACCACTCATTTCCAAATCATGTATATCTACTGAATAAAGCAGTATATGGTCTGAAACAAGCCCCAAGAGCCTGGTATGATACTCTGTCTCAATTTCTGCTGAACCATGATTTTCAGATCGGTTCAGTGGATAAAACTCTGTTTAAATTTATTAAGGGGGAACATACTTTGTTAGTTCAAATTTATGTTGACGATATCATTTTTGGGTCAACTAACCCCAAATTATGCGAGAGATTATCTAAGTTAATGCAGGGACAGTTTGAGATGAGTATGATAGGAGAACTTTCATTCTTTCTGGGTCTCCAAGTCAAACAGCTCAGCAATGGCATTTTCATAAATCAAACCAAGTATACCAAAGAGCTACTCAAGAGATTCGGAATGGAAACGTGTTCAACTGCATCAACTCCAATGAGTCCTACAATCAAGTTAGACAAAGAAGAAGGGGGAACAACAGTTGAAGTATCTATGTATCGAGGACTGATCGGATCGCTCTTGTATCTTACAGCGAGCCGGCATGATATTATGTTCTCAGTCTGTATTTGCGCTAGATTTCAGTCAGAACCAAAGCAATCACACTTCATTGCTGCTAAGCGTATTCTGAAATACTTGAAAGGATCTCAGAACGTTGGTCTTTGGTATTCCAAATATTCAAATTTCAGCTTAATCGGATATTCAGACGCTGACTATGCTGGCTGTAAGATTGATCGCAAAAGCACCAGTGGAACATGTCAATTCTTAGGTGAAAGATTGATCTCTTGGTTTAGCAAGAAGCAAACATCTATTGCCACATCTACAGCTGAAGCAGAATATCTTGCCGCTGGAAGCTGTTGCGCTCAAATGCTCTGGATTCAACACCAGCTCAAAGACTATGGCATTCAAGCTGTTGAATCTCCGATATTTTGTGACAACACAAGTGCAATCGCTATAACGTATAATCCAGTTTTGCACTCTCGAACAAAGCATATTGATATAAGACATCATTTTATTCGAGATCATGTTGGCAAAAAGGAAATTCGGATCGAGCATATTTCAACAGAACAGCAAGCAGCAGATATCTTCACCAAACCACTTCCTGAGGCTAAGTTTAATTACTTTCGTCAAATTCTTGGTTTAATAGACTTATCTTGATGTTTTAGAAGTATCCTTCTTTTAGTTATCTTTTAAAGATTGTATGCTGGCACAGATCGATAATACAATTATCAGAACGACACAGACCGGTCCGAACTTTCAGACCGATCTATGTCAAATCTGATGTTATCCCATGATCTGTCTGGTCAACAAATCTTTAAATAAAATAATTGTTTAAAAAAGCCCGGACTGATCGCAAATTTTAACCGCCTTCTCTCTCTTTTATCTTGACCGTTTATTTTGAATTATTTAATTATCAGTCTTCGAGATAAAGACACGTGTCTTCTCTCTCTTATTTAGCGGGCTGAACATTTCATTTTCATTCACTTTTTACAATTTACCGCTGTCTGCTCTCTAACTCTCTCATATTTTTTTTAAAAACTCTTATCATTTTTCATTACACTCAAATGGCTACTATCACTCATAACTCTCTCTCCGTTGAGTTCGATGATATCTACAGAGCTGAAGATCCAGAAATGGTCTTTATTTTCAAAATTTTGGAATCATCTGGATTAAGGAATTTTCTGGAGTGTGGCACGGTGGTTTACGAGTCGGAGATTCGCGAACTGTTCGCCAATGCTGTATCACAGAAGACATCCATCTCCACCTCCGTAAAGGGCAAATCTTTTGAAATCTCTCCGATGACGCTGGCAAAGACCTTTGGTCTTCCCAACTCCGGACTGACTGAGTTTGGCCAGATTCCTCAAGCTTCTCTCACGGCTCTTCAGGGGAGGGTATCCATATTTGGCCACCGCCTGTAGCCTTCATTCAAGAAGAAGGAAATGTTCTTTCATTTCCAGGTGTTATGCGAGATCGTTGGCAAGGCATTATTGGGCAAAGACGGAAGCTATGATGTTGTTACTGCTGAGAAGTTCCGGGCCATGGCTGCTATTCACTCAGGCCAGAAGATGAACTGGTCTGCAATATTATTTGGAGTTCTACTTGAGACAGTCATCGCCTCCAAACAGGCTGTCTATTTTGCTGTGCCTTTAAGCAAGCTACTGGAGACGATGGACATCGAGCTGGGGAAGCCGTCCGCTCTAAGTCCGTTCAAAATTCTCAACTCCAAGGGACTGGCTCTCCTGAAGTCCAAGAGTGCTCCACCCACTCCTACCGATCTGGTGGCCGTCAAGATTGAGAAATGAGAAGAACAGGCTGCTGCTCGAAGACCTCGAGTCAAGCGCAAATTAACCATTTAGACTGACTCCGAGGAAACTCAGTCTGCTCCTTCATCACCAACCAAGCCCCTTCCCAAAAAGCCAAGAACCCAACTCACCAAGCCACACAAAACCTTACCTCTCAAAACCCTACCCATTTTGCCTCCCACAAAAGCCACCTCTGCACCCCAACCTACAACCCAACCTTCAACAGCTTCAACCACTGCACCCAAAGTAACCATCCGAGTCCCCTCTGCCATTCCCGTGGTCAAAGGGATTGTTATCACTGAATTGGGAGACTACACCCAATCAGGGATCAAATCTCCATCTTCCACCGGCAAGGGCAAAACCATTCTCACTGAACCCCTCTCCTCCAAACCCAAATCTGCCGCGCGGCCCTCCATCAACATCGCTATGGAGGATGTTGAAGAAACGGTCCAGGCGCTCATTGTGGTCTTTGATGAATATGTCGAGTACAGAACGATCAACCATATTGATATGTTCTTCGGCAAGCTGAGAAGACTGCAAAAAATGGAAGAAGAAGTCCTTAAGGGGACAGAGACGGATGATGTGAGAGTCGCGGTGCTTCGCAAAGATCTCTTTCAGGCCAACCAGAGATTCAGACTGGCGAATTTGCTCTTGGCCGCTAAGAAAGCAAATTTCGATCCGAGCACTCCAACTGCCAAAGATGATGGTGCTGTTATTGCTCAACTGGAAATGGATAATCATGCTCTTCACTTAGCTGTCCGATTTCAACGACAAAGCTCAGCATATCCACTCCAGTACGCAGCCCGGATCATCCATCTGCAAGCAAGACTCTGGCAGAACCTTTCATAGAGACTATTCCATCTGGAGCAGCGGACCAGACAGCAGATCGAACAGCGGACCAGACAGCAGATCGAATAGCGGATCAGACAGCGGAGCAGCCAATGACTAATGCTCCGTCTGCTACAGAAGATGAACCCTTGAATGTTTTGTTGGACTCCCCAACAACGTCTATTCCTCTGGGATCATCAGTCTCCCATGTTCAACTCAGTCCAACCGCCGCACTTACAACAGTTGTCTCACCAGAGTTCGTCGATCCGGATCTGGTGGTGTCCAACATTGTTGCAGCTTTACAGGTTGAGGAGCCTTCGAGACCTAGTACTCCTCCAGAACAATCTGCTGAAGATATGGCGTTCTTAGAAGATTTTTCTTCGGACTTGGTCACCCTGATCCAGTCCGAAACACGCCAAGCTGCCTTATCTTCACTTATACCGATTACTGAAGAAGCTGATCACACCCAGACGTCATCTGATCACTCTCCAAGCCGTCTATCTGACGCACCCCCATCCTTGGCTAGGAGCCTTCAGCACTTATCTGATAACTGTCTGTCTATCTCTCAACGAGTCATAGAGGTTCATCAAAGTCAGCGGACCACAGTCTTGGATTTTGATTCCTTTAAAGAGAAGATGACAACCAGTATTAGCAGCCTTCAGCGAGGACTGAATGATCTGTTCTCTCAGCAAGCTTCTTATAAAAACAGCCTGAGAAAAGAGCAGATCGAGCTGGCCACTGAAGTTAGAGCATCCGTAGCCAATTCCCTTCGTGCTCAATACACTCGTCTTGACACTATCAGCGCTCAGCTAGCACAAGTTGTCGACTTTCTTCAAGAGATTGCTGCTGACAAAAAGAGGGAAAAGAGAAAAGTCTTCAAGCCGCATCAGTCTCAGTCTTCAAGAAAGTAGAATTTTCGTTGCTTAAATCAGACTGTCTGTATATAAGATTTTTGTGATCAATAAAAATCTTTCTTTGTTAAGTCCTTGTTCATTTATTTTGAACTAAAAACGGCTTAATCGATCCGAACTCTAACTTAATAATGTTCATTTATTTTGAACAAGAAGAAGTAATCGATCCGAAAGTATACGCTTCAGAGTTCTTAAAAGACTGGATAAAAGATTTAGAAGCTAGGTTTTGTCATCATCAAAAAGGGGGAATTTGTTAGTTCTGGATTTTAAAGATGACAAAATATATCAGACCGGATCGAGAGAAATCAGACTGACCAGATCGATCGCTTAAAACAGATCAAGCTGATATGGTATATCGCAAAACAGAACGGATCGATGGAAATCAGCCTGACCAGATCGAAGCTTCAGATCGATCTCAACTTCTATCAGATCAGAACAGTCAAGGTTGAATAAAGATTGGTTCTTCACCGAATTATTAACGGCTATTTATTGAAGAATTTAATGTCATAATTAATACTGAAAAAGACCAAAGACTGAATATAAGGTAAGAAGACAAAGAAGAGCTTACCTGACAGTCGCCGAAAGCATGAACCAGAACGGCAAGTATCCTAAAGAAGAAGACTGTAGCTTACTCAGAGTTTAAGCAGAGTCAAGAACTGCACATTAAAGGAAATAATGTCGTTGGTACATGCAACCATAAAAGGATGCAACAGAAGAGCTCAAGACAGAGTCTGATCAATCGAAAAACGCACAAGAAAGAAAAACAGCACAAGCTTACAAGCTCAGACATTCTCGAGCTAAAAATCTTCATAAGCACAAGTATATTGTAATATTTGATCAGTTAGGATCATTGTGTGCATAGACTAAAGTCTATCTTGTGTATTCTGTATTGAAATATAGAAGTGAGAAACAATTGTAACTGTCAGACAGAGTGTGTCTGAACAGATCGAGAGACTAGGAGTTTCAGTCTGGTAGTGAGGTAAATCCAGCTGAATCGGGTTTGTACAACAGGATTGTATAAATCAAAGTCTTCTAGTGGAATCCTTCCTTAATTGGAAGAAGGGGAGACGTAGAAGGATTACACCACCTTCGAACTTCCAGAAACATATTCTGTGTTTTATCATTCTGCACTCGTTCCATTATTCAAGCCATCGAGCCGTTCTTACTAATCTAAGAACAGACCGTTCCGCACTATAATATTAAGTGGTTTGTTCTGCAAAAGAGTTGATTAAGAAACAGATTTCTTTCACTAATCAGAAAGAAATCACAAGGGATTAATTTTTAATAGGAGTGTTCATTCACCCCCCTCTAAACACTCCGGACCGATCCTAACAAAAACATTACAGAAAAGAAGAAAATAATGTAGATATAGAAAAATTTGAGAGCTTCTTAGACAATCGATGGGGTTTTGTGCAGGATTTACGAAGATGAAGGGTTTTTTTTTGCCTACTTTGTTTAAAACGGTGAGTTTTGTGCAAGGTCTCAAAAAAATAGAGGGTTTTTTTTTTCTTTTTTCATAATACAAGGGAGTTTCATGCTGAATTTAAGAAAATATATATGTTTTTTTGCCAATTTTATTAATATATGGGAGTTTCGTACATATTTACTATAACACAAGGGATTCAAGTCGAATTTACGAAAACATAAGGGTTTTTTTGCCTATTTTATTAACATATATGAGTTTCGTATGTGTTTATTATAACATTGGAGTTTTTATGCTATTTACCCTTAAAAATAAGATATAAATCAAATACCCATATGGACTATCAATTTATGTTTGAATTTATTTTGAAAGTCAAGGGCCAAACTTTCTATATTTCTCTTATTTTGGATATTCAATGATGATGGAATAATATATAAATAAAATACTAGATAGTGAGAATGGGTGAACAAAATTTTGGTTACCGAATTAATCAATCAAACCGGATTAATTTAGGAATTTGGGTAGGTTAATTCATAAATTCAATTTTAATTTTCTAAAAAATAGTTAATTTTAAAACATCAATTAATCGAATTAACTGATTTTTTTATTTATTTTAAATATTTTTAGTATTTTATTTTATTTTATAATTTTTTGAATCAATTTATATCATTCTTTTATTTGTTTTTAATTTTAAATAATGATCTCTCATTTTTAGTCTTCTTTTTTCTAAATATCGTTTGATTCGGCAAGTAATCGATTAACCGAACGACTTAGCTGTTTAATTCGGATACCGACGGAATTAATCATTTTTCGTTCAGTTCAATTAAATTGGTTTCCAAAAAAATTTCGATTGGTTCGTGCCCAATTTTTTTTTGTTATTTTAATTTTTGTAAATTTGTTTCGGCCAGTAACCGCTGAGAGTAGGCATTAAATGCCAGTAATTTGGAAGCAATGGCTTTGTTAATACCTCAAATTCAAACATACAAATATGAAGTTCAATTCCACAATTTCACATACTAAATCTCAAGCAATATTATTCTAAATTCTAGCAATTTATCGCCACTAATCTGTTGATTTCACGTTTAATTGATAACATTCAAATACAAATTGTGTTCGCCAAAATAATAATTTATACTTAATTTTATTTGTATTAATAGTCGTATTCTAGAATATATTCGTCCTTTTCATTCTTAAATTACTTGTGTGAGAAAATGTAACCCGTTTTAAGAAAACTGTAAATTTCACAGCATTCGGTCTCTAAGCTGTAAGTGTTCTTACATACTCAGTGTTTACATCAATATCTATAAAAATTGACTCAAAAACTGATAAGTCTAAGCAGGGGAGAATCTAGAGCGAGGGAAGGGGAGTCAAAAGTTAAATACATAAAAAGTAAATCAAAAGTTTGTGGTAAACATCCGAGTTTAAAGACTGTATATAAAAATCATTAGGTAAATAATTATAATGCGAGTATTTTAAGAAAGTGACTTGCTTGATTTCAAAAAATAATACACTTACCGAGTTTAATTATAATAATATAATTATTACAATGCTCGGTTCATTGACATTCACGGAAGGGATTTGCTCAATTTCAAGAAAGATAGGAGCATGTTATTTACATGTTTAAAAGACTCATTCTTTTCTGAGACAGTATAAGAGTATTGAGGTAACAAGAGAGTACTTTGTGGTGATATGATTCTTGATAATTTATTAATATTTTATTTATATTTATCTATTATTGTTTGTAATTTATTTATTTTTGATAAAACAACTAGCGCTCGACTTTGTAAGCATATATATATATATATAAAATAAATTAAATAAATGAGAAATGGAAAGTTGGAAAACATGGAAAAGGTTAGTTGAGAGAAAAGTAAAAGGTGTGAAATGTGAATATACACACATTTTTATTTATGATTATACAGAGAGGCAGAGGACTGAGAGGAGTATTTTAAAGTTGATTTTATTGCTTCTTTCACTTTCTTCTCCCCATTCTTGCGTTGTATGCTGTTGCCACAGATCTCTCTTTCATGTAATTATTCTAACCCTAGGCCTGCGTTTTCTGGATTTGCTCGATTTATTCCATGAAACCCATATTTTTTTTTACTGTTTACGTGTTTAATCGGCCGGAAAATTGAGGAAAGTACTCTGAACTGTCGTCGGAGGAGCTCGAATCTTGTGAATCACTCTGACGATTTGATTCTTCGTCCAGATGAGAGGCATCGAACTCGATTGCTCGAACCCTGTTTGGACATGAAATCTGTTGACTCATGAAGGTACCTACTATAAAAAAAAATATTTTCCGTATTTTGTCTGAATTGTTCGAATTATGCTGTTGAAATCGTGTACTGCTTGATATTAATTGACGCTGATGATTTAGCAATAATCATAGTTGGAAGATATACTTTTTTTTCAGGGCTCAGTTTCCCGCAAGAATTAGGCAAAGCTGTCAAGATATGATGCATTTGTTAGTTTTGAGATGTGGTCTTCATACGAACTCACACATATTTTTGAATTGGTTCTGAGTCATAATTTTCTTGTTTGAGTTTTTATTGATGATTTGGGATCGATGGGGAGAGGAAGCTGCCTTCTTTCTTGTGATTTTGCGGTGGCTATGCGTGTGTGTATAATTATTAAGCAAGCATACACTTTTATATTTAGGAGTTCTTTATGAAAATGGTACTTCGGGTCAAAAAGCTTTATTTTCTTGTGTACTTTTCCTCTCTTTTGGGTTCTAAAACCGACTTCCGTTTGAAGTCTCGATATCTTCCATCGGTGCAGGTACTTCTTTTTTGGTTCCAGTGTTAAAGTTCTTGTCTTGGAAAGATGGAAGAGGCAGGCGCCCAAGTGGCCTCTCCAATGGTCATCCCCCAACCACATACTGGAATGTTTTACGACGTGCATCCAATGGCCAAGAAACGCGGTCCACCTTTTAACCCCATTAATTTTGTTCACCAGAACCCTTCTGATAATTGGAATCCTATGTCCTGGGATTGGGATAGTACGAGGTTCGTCGCCAAACAGTTACAATCTGATGGAATCTTGGTGGGAAGTGACCCTCGTATTCAACAAGACTTGCCAAGGAGTATGGAGGTACGAAATAGTGCTCAAAATGCTAAAAATCCTGAATGTACTGGACAAGATAACGAAAACCTTAGGTTGAAGCTGGGGGCTGGAGACGGAGTTGGCCCCAGTTGCATCAGCGCCACCAAGAATGCAGTGGAGCCACAAGCCGTGTTAAGACCCAATAAGAGAGTAAGATCCGGATCACCTAGTGGTGCTAATTATCCTAGGTGTCAAGTGGATAATTGCAAGGAAGACCTGTCTACTGCCAAGGACTATCACCGTCGGCACAAGGTATGTGAGGTTCACAGCAAAGCCAACAAGGCTTCGGTGGGGAAACAGATGCAAAGGTTCTGCCAGCAATGCAGCAGGTTGGTAATTTGGCCTCTCACTTGAGCGCTAATTTTGAAGCATTCTTCAATGTCACTGTTGAGGTTTAAACATAAATTATAACATGTTTTACTACGACTTTCGAAGTCAGGGTTGCACTTTCATCTAATTTCCTGGCAATTTTGGGTACTTTCTTTCTTAACGGGCATATTAAGCCAACAGGTTGGTTTCATTCCCTTATATCAGGTTCCACCCCCTTTCAGAATTTGATGAGGGGAAGAGAAGCTGTAGGCGCAGACTTGCTGGGCACAACAGGAGGAGGAGGAAAACTCAACCAGATGATACCACTCAACGGCTGTTAGTTCCCGACAACCGCAACAACAATGTCAATAGTGATCTTGATATTGTCAGCTTATTGGCAGTTCTAGCTCGTGCACAAGGTAAGAAGGTCTTTCATGAGAATACTTGGGCTTAAGTGATGATATAGACAAGAAATACTCGGGACTAAAATAATTACATAGGCAAAACTTATAGATTCTTGCTAGTGTGATGATAGATAGCTCTTGCATTGACATCGCACAAGTGATGCAGTTAGGGCTAGGGAAGAGTTAAAAGTTGTTTCTTTCTTGAAAACATGAAGATAGTAGAAAGAGTTCTTCAAACTTCTAATTATTTGCTGAGAGGCCCAGGACTAGAAATCTGATCTTTTAACTTCTCTTGCGCATACATTTGACCTTTTGCTGAATTCTATCTTATGTAATATTAGGGAACTTCGAGGAGAGGATTGGTAAATGCTCACCAGTACCCAATAAGGATCAGCTCATACAAATTCTTAATAAAATAAACTCACTTCCCTTGCCGGCAGACATAGCAACGAAGTTGCCTGTTGCAAAAAGTAGCAATGCAAGTGTTCACAATCTTTCATCCTCTGAAAATCAGAATCAAGTGATGGAAAATGCTTCTTCACCATCAACCTTGGATTTGATTGCTGTTCTTTCGGCAACTTCTGGAGCACCGGCATCTGATGCATTTGAAATTCAATCTCAGCCTAGTACTGAGGAAAGCGGTTCTGAGAAAAGTAAGTCACCATGTGTTGACCAAGAGGCACATGTTAATGTACAGGGAGGGCCTCTTGTGGAAGTTCCCACTGAGGGTGAAAGGAGTGGCACTAGTTACCATTACCCTTTGGAAGATGTAGATTGCCATGGTCAAGGGACTCCAAGTTTGCCATTACAGCTAATTAACTCCTCACCAGAACAGGATAGTGGAAGGAGACTACAATCTGGTGGGAAAAACTGCCTTTCTTCTTGCAGTAGTAATCCTTCAGAAGGAAGGTCACCAATGTCGTCACCACCTATTGTCTATGATCTGTTTCCGATGCATAGTTCAAAGGAAACAATGAAGCATGACAGTTTGCCAAGTAGCAGAGGCAATTTGAAAGCATCCATAAGCAATGGGTGCAGTACATCTCTTCAACTATTTGGAGGCTCAGTTAGGACTAATGAAAATGGTTCAATTTCGAGTTCCCCATACCATGCAGGGTATTCATCTTCTTCTGGGTCTGATCATTCACCATCCAGATTGTTATCTGATGTTCAGGTATTTCTGGATGTGTTCTGTCTCCTTTTAGCAACACCTTTAATCATATTATTATTGTTTTCATGTATTCATACTTCTTATTCTTACCATAAAGTAAGAGAAAACATAACTTTTCTTTTAACCAGGATCGAACTGGTCGAATAGTTTTCAAATTGTTTGACAAGGATCCCAGTAATTTGCCTGGGTCATTACGAGCTCAGGTTAGACTTTAATGCTTAAGCTTTAATACTTCTTTATTCATATTGGGTTTTACTGGTCTACATTGCGCCCCTATTTTCAGATCTACAATTGGCTATCCGCCAGCCCATCAGAAATGGAAAGCTACATCAGGCCTGGTTGCATCGTTCTCTCACTCTATTTGTCCATGTCATCTTTTGCTTGGGAACAAGTGAGTATGTTTCCATGAAAAATCATTTTTTATTTTTTTCTTTGATTCAACATCTTTATTGCCACTGGTTTCTTTGCAGTTTGAAGAAAATCTTCTCCACTACGTGAAATCTTTAGTCAGAGGTGTTGATGTCGACTTTTGGGGAAATGGGAGATTTTTGATTCATACAGATAGACAGATGGCTTCACATAAAGATGGTAATGAATGTTTTCTTTTTTGGGTGGTGGGGGGGGGGGGGGGGGGTGTTGTTATTGTGAGCCAATTAATGAAGATTTTGTTCTCTTACCATTTTCGTTTTGTTTTATTTTATTTGAATTTACATAGCAATCACTTGCCTTGCTACAGGTTTTCAAGTACTCATGTTTCTTTTGTGCAATTAATCTTTAGGAAGTATACGTCTCTGCAAATCTTGTAGAGGCTGGAGTACACCAGAATTAACATGGGTCTCACCTGTGGCAGTTGTTGGAGGAGAAGAGACCTCTTTCCTATTGAGAGGAAGAAGGTTGACCGCTCCAGGCACAAAGTATGTGATTTGGTGAAGTTGGATTATTTATGTCACACCTTTGGTATCTTTTCATCAAGAACTTTTCTGATTACGGTGTAGGATATACTGCACACATCCAGCTGGATACAATGTAAGTTTGTTTCCAGAATTGTCACACCAAGACTCAGCTGCTGATGAACTTATTCTGGGTAGCTTAAAAATTAATCTAGCTACACCTTGTACACTTGGCCGCTGTTTCATTGAGGTACAAAATAGAAAATCATCAATTTTGAAGTAGTTGGCTGAGCTCTGTATCATGACAGTTTAGTGTTAACAGGTCGAGAATAATATCAGAGGCACTAGCTTTCCAGTAATTGTAGCAGATGAAGTTGTTTGCCAAGAATTGAGACTTCTTGAACCTGACATTGTTGGAAGTGCTGAAGTGCAATACAGTGTCAATGAGATTCAGAATAGAGATAGACCCATGTCCAGGGAAGAAGCCCTGCATTTCTTGAATGAACTTGGATGGCTCTTCCAAAGAAAGCACACCTCTAGTTTGCTGATGAGCCCAGAGTATAAGCTTTCCCGGTTGCAATTTCTTCTTATATTCTCTGCTGAGCACGATTTTTGTGCTTTGGTGAGAACCCTCCTGGGAATTCTGGTAGAATTTAACTTGGGTAGAGAAAATTTAGTGAGGGAATCTCTGGAGATGCTAGCAGAATCTAACCTCTTGAACAAGGCTGTCAAAAGGAGGTCTCGCCGCATGGTTGATATGCTCATTCATTACTCTGTTATCGATTCTACTGATAATTCCGAAATGTTTATTTTTGTACCCAATGTGGCCGGACCTGGTGGTACAACGCCTTTACATTTGGCGGCTTGTACATCATCGGCTGATGACGTCGTTGATGCTCTGACTAGTGATCCGAAGGAGGTATTTCAGTTCTGTTCAACGACTTTGACAAGTTTTGACTAAATGGTTTTGAATTTTCCGGGGTCATTTAGTTTTGAATCATTTAAGCCTTAGATTTTATAAGATATATGTGCTTTTACCATTATAAAAAATGGCTTCAGATTTTTTCACCATTTATTATTTCTCGTCTTGCTTTAATTGTTTGTTCGTGAATAACATTTCAATGAAGTGTTCCGTTCCATCGTCTTTTTTTGTAGATTGGACTGCATTGCTGGAATTCGCTTCTTGATTCAAATGGACTTTCTCCTTATGCATATGCCTTGATGAGGAATAATAATTCCTATAATTCCCTTGTTGCACGGAAATATGCAAAAAGAAAAATGGATCAGGTGTCGGTATCAATCGATAATGAAATTGATCTGTTCCAGGTGGAGGTAGATAAGGACAAGAGGACTGTCTCGAACCTCAATCATGGCCAAAGATCTTGTTCCAGATGTGCACTTGTTACTGGATATGGTAAAAAATTTCCAAATTCACAGTGGTTGCTTCAGCCTCCCTTTATCCATTCATTGCTTCTTGTTGCTGCCGTATGCGTTTGTGTCTGTGTGTTCCTGAGAGTTCTCCCGTATCTCAGTTCTGTTGCCCCATTTGCCTGGGAGAACTTGGACTATGGTGCAATGTAGTTTTATGAGAAGATTTTCTTCGAGAAAATTTAGTAAGAGAGGAGGCTCTAGTGTTTTTATGGTAGAAGAGAACACTTTCGTGGGATTCGGCCTGCAACAAAATGTAACTTTGAGTTGTAAGTCTTATCGATCTTGAGGTAGAGTAGCTTGAATTTCTCCGGAAGGTCGAACCTCGTTCTCGTCACAGTAACTGAAGATAAATACATAGTCTTGATGGATCAAAAGCTGAAGATTCCGTTCCCGGTATTAAGCATCTTGAATTCTTGAGCTTGTGTTACATGCAGGTAAGTGACTTTAGTATATCACTGCATCAACTGAACCTAAGGAAGTACCAAGTGTATTTGTTTCTGTAAAAAGAAGCATCAGGCTTTGAAAATTACATTATTAGGTTGTTGAAGTGAAGTATATAAATTGTATGTCTGTATTTTTTCCTTGTCTCATTTCATTAATTGGTGAGGCGTTATGAATTTTGGGAAAGAATGGCCAACCATTATCAGTTATTTGGCCTGTTTGAGTGATAATTGAATTTATTGCACGTGTTCGCATGTTAAAGCATGATTGATTGATGAGTGAGACATTACTGAGTTTGAAAATAGGAATAGGTATTTGCTATCCCATGGGGTAGATCCATCAATTGGATCGGAAGGTATATTCCCATCCAATGTTGATGAGAATATATTCATCCAATGGATGAGACTATCACGGTTTGTTTGATGATGCCCTTAAGGGCAGTGCCCTTAGGGGCGTCATCACCGTTCATTTGGAATCTTTTTTTTAAAAGAAAAAAAAGATTCTATATGGATGGTGGATGATGCCCCTAAGGGCAGTGCCCTGCAGGGCAGCAACAAACAAACCGACTATCACATGGAGTACCCAAGAATAAACCTGAAAATAAATAGGATACTATAAATTTCTGAGTGTCGAACCCATGTGTGCAGTGTTTTGCGATTGATCTCCAAAATTTCATTCATTTTAAAGTTTGATTACTCTTTAAAAACCCGACCCACGTGTAAAGCTTAGAGTATCGTAAATACTTGTTCTGAAAGCTTGAGCTCACTGGGTGTGTACAAAACTGGTGTTGCAAAAACTGGGTTTCATTCAATTTTTACTGATAATCTAAGTGGAATTTATTTAATGGAAACGAAGATGGATTCGTATGAATTCTACTTCACGAGTAGATAAATTTAATACATCTAGTTTCAGGTGACTTAGATATCAATGAATAAAGTAAAACCAATTGGAATCTAACGGGAAATGGAAAGAGTGACTGACCATTCATATAGGCAAAATAAGATTCATAATTTTTATTTATATATTTCCTTAAGGTTGTAAGGAAGAATTAAGTCAATTTCCCATATATAGCAAAATTTCACGAGCTACAAGGATGGCATGTAGCACCATCCGAGCCCGTGCCCGTGCCCGTTCCTATACTCGTGATCAAGCCTGAGCCGCACATATTGCAGAGTTTGCATCGATGCATAAAAATACATTTTACACTTCGCACATAGCATCATCGTGACTGAACCTTTCTTTCATGCGTAAATAGAACTAGAATGACTTTGAGTTGATTAGTGATATGGCAAGTAACTCGCCATTATGTGTTGTATCCGGTCAACATCCACATAAGGGTTTTGTTTTTATGAAGTGAAACCAAGATTGCATAAAGTGGCTTGGTAACATCACAGTCGGTCTTGATGATATGGCACACTTAGAGACGAGGCATAAAATCCAATCAACATTCGTATAATAAGCCTTTCTTTACATATGGAAATGGCTTGGAGTTGTTGGATGACGTGGCCGTATGGCGGATGTGTCCACGATGAGTCAATAATAGCCTAGTCAGCATCCACATGGCATGACACCGTGGTATTGGCAACTAACTAGGCGCAATTGAAAGGTACTATTAGAAAACTATTGTATATGTATTGAATGATAAACAAACTCATAAGCATTTTCTTAGATTAAGGGTGTGTTTGCGATTGCTTATTCAAAGCACTTATATGTTTCTTTTGTTTAAAGTTGAAAAAAGTTGATTTTAAGCAAAAGCATTGAGTGTTTGTTATTTAAATAAAAAAACAGCTTAATAAACTTAAATTAATTACGAAATTGCCACAAAACAACTTAAAGCAGTCAAAAGCATCTCATGACCTGCTTCTCTGCTTCTGCTTTTTTCTGCTTATTTTTAGAGAAGCAATAGCAGAAACAAACAAATAAAACACCCCAAAAACTGCTTTTTTTTTATCTGAGAAGCAGATAAACAGTTTTCATAAGCAATTACAAACACCTACTAAGTGGCGTTTGTAAATGCTTTTCAGAAGTGCTTATCTTTTCAAATAAAAAAAAACAGATCTAACCATATGCCCTTTATTTCAACAAAGGAAGCATGAGCTTCTTCACTAAACGAATTTTTTTTTTTTTTTTTTGTCTTGATCTCCATTCAATACTAAATAAGTCTGAACGAATTGAATATATGTATCAGAAATCCCTCGAATTGGTTTACCATTTTCATAAAGGATATAAGTGGCAACTCGAAGTTGCACATTATCCCTTTCCTGCACAGAGTCGGGGGAAAAAGCGTTGCTAAATTTATACCTTCTGGTATTTCATATGCGACGACAGACCGAACTAAAATAAAATGTTTTTTCTTGCCAGGAGTGATATGTTGAACATGAATCCACATTTGCCAGTTTTTGGATTCCTTAGAATTTTGTTTTTTCTGCTCCTGGTGGAATCAAAACGCGAATCAAAACGCCACTATGTCAGGAGATCTTATCTATCTCCAGGAAAATAGATCCCCAGAAAAGATCTTAAGTTAAATTCTTATTTTTTCTCTACTTCAGGGCCAACCCGCCTACTTGGCTTATATTTAAAGTAATTTGTGTATGTGTCCCAATGCTACTACTGTTCCGTACCATTATGGAAGGATATCCGGGTAAGACATGCACTCCCTCAGGAATGAAAAAAAACCGATACAATTTCATTTGATATTTTGGCCTAAGTTCCTTGTCTCCTCCGATGCTCAATCAAATCCTCTTTTTTGATGATTGAAATGCATTTCTAGAGTCCCTATTTAGAAATAACCCGAACTCTGGTATTTGATTTCCTTATTTCTGATATTGCTGTCTCTAGAAGAAAAAAAGAATGTAAAATCTAAACAGAGAATCGGTTCATGATATGCTTATGGCTGCTTTAAGTTGAGCGATGTTAATATTTGTAATTAATTGAAGTTTGTTAAGCTGTTTTTTTTATTTTAATAGCAAAAACTCAATGATTGTTGCCATTAAAAAAATATTTGTCAACTTTAAGCAAAAGCAGCATAAAAATACTTTGACTAAGCAATTGTAAACACACGAAAACACCAAAACACTATAGAATACTATAATCGCAAACAGATCTCTATATACTCTTAGAGAGCTCACTTGAACTTGCAAGATATCTTTCCACTGATTGACATTCATCTCAACAGTCCTTTTTAAGGCTATCTGTTTTGATAGACGAATTTTATTATTCAATAAATTAACAGTGAATGCTTTTTTTTAACCGTTGAAAGAACATCCCTTATTTCTAGATATATGCATAGCAAAAACAAAAAGGTAAAAAGACAACCACAAGTAAAAAATATATATTGAATACACTGAATATCTTTACATTGAAGAATCTAAAATAAACATAAACGTCAAAAGTTAAAGCAACCCCGGAGTTATTACAAAATTCACTAAAGCATTCAAGGAAAAGAACACATTAAAATAGGTACTAATGCTTGAATATCATCGTAACATTTACGTAATGATGCTCCTAAAAATGTCACCAAGCTTTTCTCCTTCGCCGGCTGTTGTGCCTGAAAACACGAACAACTCGGTTAGGAGCGCCGGGATTCTCCCGCATGACCCATCTGATGTCTCAATGAGCCCAAGATCCAACCGGAAGAGGAATCGAACATAGTAAAAAAAGTGGGAGGAGACGGAGAAAGCAAAACAAGAAAAAATGAGAGAGAAATGAAATGTGTGTTGTCCCCCATATATACCAAAAAAAAACAAATGAATATAAATATTATCTTTATTCATATTTAATAAATACATTTTCATTTTTTTTTACATTGCATATCACTGAAGTCTAGATATCGAGTCACCATTGAGTTGACTAGGAAAAATAGGATGATGTGGCAAGATATGTTATGTTCCCCATGACATGTTGATCGATTATTTTAGGAGTATCACATAGTTATCTAGTGTTTTTAAGCTAACATATATAAGGCTTTTCAATGTTGGAAAGTGAAGTTTAATGGAACTTTCTGGAACGGAAGAAAAATAGAGTAGAAGTTCGAACTACGAAAAAAAATCCTTGGTGTTATTTGATATTCTGCACTAATTTTTATACTAGTTTGAATTAGCTTTTCATACATCGGCACTATTAAAAACACTTGAATTATTATAATTTACTCACAGTTGGTAAAATTCATTAGCAATCGCTATTAAATTTGTATACATATTCACCATCTCTAGACAAAATCTGCTGCCCGACCTAGTAAACACAACTGGATTGAGTTTTGACAAGGCTTTTGTGGCAATTAGAAACCGTTCGATTTGGCGTCGGATGGATTAGATGAAAATGGTGCATAATAAGGATGCTTGAGTTGTTGCTACCCTTAAGATTGTGTCCTTAAGGATATGAAACCTCTTGGATGAGAATATTCATATCCTATTTGATGTACCCTCAAGAGCAACTACTCTTGAGGGTAACATCAACA